>VKOC01020544.1:0-29689 GCA_009364415.1 Spea multiplicata
CTTACTTACCTCGTTGCCGGAGTCCTGCGGTGGGAGCGGGAGGCGTCCGTCTTCCTGATCTGCCACGGTGCACGCTTCACAGCTGAGCGCCGGAATAATTCCGGTGTTCAGCATGAAACGCTGGCACCGCGACAGAGTCACGGAGAGTGAATGGCGCCGAGCGGTCACTGAAAACTTCACTAGCGACCGTTCGGCGCCCCTACCTGGGACTTAAATTGAAATATCGGGGTTTTTTTGTTTGTATTAACTTTCTTTAACATCCTCCATGTTAAATAAAGTTAAAACAACTTTATTTAATATGGAGGATGTTAAATAAAGTTAAAAAACAAACAAAAAATAAACCGATGCTTTAATTTAAGTCCCGGGCAGGCGCCCCTGTTGCCATGGCGCCCTGTGCGGCCGCACAGGTCGCACACCCCTAAGGCCGGCCCTGAATACGTACAAGGGTCTGCTAAAAAATAAGTACCATCAAAAATACCTGACCGCATGGTACTATTTGAGAAATGAATGATTTCCTAATTGAAATTGATTTAATGTTGTGTTTCCACAGAATTAACAATGTGCTCAATTCTGCTCTCCCACTAGAAGTGCCTTTTATTGGCACTATAATTTCCAGCGTTCCCCATTTATACGCTTACATTTCCAGATGAATTGTGATTGTCAAAACAGTATGGAGTCACTATTATTGTCAACTTTGTCAAATAAGGTGTACAACAGTTAAAGTGGTCTCAGCTGGGACACACAACTTCTTTAGAGGGTGTCAGCTATCAGTTGTTGGACTGCCACAGAAAACAAGATGAATCTCTCTACAAATTTTTGGAATCTTTTTAAAAAGAAAGATAAGCCAAAGTTACTTATATGTTTAGTGGCATGTTATGACTCAGTTTGATTATCCTTGGCCCTGTGCCCACTAGAGAAGTACATGGTTGGCCGCTGATGCATTTGCATTGATACCACGCTGACTGTAGTAACAAAACACTTTGATCTTACTGGGGTACTAAATATATTCAACACAAGCCTCTATAGTGCAAATATCACTTCAAAAATGAAATTAGAAAACGTTTTGTTTCAATCACATATAGCTTGGCATAATGTTCTGGCTTTTCTGTAGGCTTTTCTGTCTTATTTAACCTGTGGCTTCCTAGTCACAGCTGGGAACACCAGCCCAAGCAGCATATAGTGAATAAATATAGATTTTTTAACAAAGCCTTACTCACATGAGATTTACTCAGCTCCGAGAGACTCGCTGTGAGTAGGTTTTATTTAACATTTTCGACTTATAGGTTTCAAGAAACTTGTATGTTTCGAATGAATGCTTATGAAATAGTAAGTGGTTGTATTGAAATGAGTCCTGTGATTTGCATTTAGGAAGACACAGTGTTTTCCGCTGACCTAATTAGAACCGACGGATGCTTGGGGTGAAAGACTTTAGGATTCCAATGAGCCTACACAGCACTGAGTCTTTCAAACTCCCTGTATATCTGAGTGAGCTGTGACACTCGTGAATGATGGCACATTTGCTCTTGAACACTAGCGCTTTGTGTTATGACGACAAGTAATTCAGGAAGCCGTTTGTAGCGTGGAGTTAGAATGTACAGTGCAGGGCTGCCCACTTTACTGGAATTAACAACTCGAATCTGCTCTTTAGACACGTATTGATGTTTGGAGCAGAAGATATGCACAGAATATCGTTGCCCACCAACCACAGGATATTTCTTAATACTCCTGCTTCCCATTTGTCCCATCTACAATACATTGTGAGCTCAGCCACCAAAATAATTTTTCTTTCCACCAGAACACTACTTACCTCTACATCAAATGTAATATCCTAGCTTCCTATAAAGTCTTGCATAAGCAAATCCTCTTCCTACCTTCAATGCCCTTCATCTTATATTTTATTTCTGAATTCCATACCTAAAGCCCTCTACGTCCCATTTGGACTAAAAGCTTTCTTCCTCTCGGCTCCATACAGCTGGAAATCCCTGCAAGTGGACATTCGCCATAAGCAAAAAAAAGAACATCTATTTACTGTAGCATTACAGATTCCCTGGAAATTGTGTGGGTTTCATCCAGAGACTCTTTTACTTGGTATCAGGAGTGAGATGGTTCATGTTAAGACAGTGGAAGAACACTATAGTATGAACACAATTCCCTTTCATTGGTATCACTGAAATCTATTGACACTTTACCAGTGTTTTATTGCAAATAATGTCTTAAAGGTAATTCATTGGTATGCAAATGGGGTTTGTATTGATGGTGCTTCGATATGAATTTATTTGTTCTTTTTTATATATATATAGACAGTCACACAGGAGGTCCTATATTCATCACCATTGACCATGGGGTTTGGAAGCGAATTTCTCTGCTCCGATGGATACACCGCATTGGTGCGCCTTCAAGACATGGAGCTCAAATTAATGGAGGCCATGAAAAAGTGGCTGATGCAGCGTTCAAAGAGTGACAAAGAATATGCGTCATTACTGCATCAGATGGCGGCGCAGGTAGAAAAACAAGATCACTCGGTGCAGCCTGGGCTGTCTGACTACTCAAGCCAGCTTGGTCAGGTAATGTCTCCTCTCTATACAATCAGAGCACCATAACACAATGTTAACTGCCCCTATAAGCTGTTTGTGCATGTATTCTGTTAAACATCTAAGTGGCGGAATCTCTGAACTTCGCTGTGTTTGATTGGCATTCACTTATGTATAGTTATATTTTGGGCAATTCAATGCAAGTAACAATGAGCAAGGTCACCTAAATGAAAGTACATAAAGATGTGATTTAATATCTATGATCTTTTCTATAGTATTCTAATGCTCTCCGGGAGATATCTGAAAACTAGAGAACTGTTAATGTATTTTCCACATACAAATACTATAAATAAATGTCCCCACAATATAAGTACAATGTAGAAGAGAGGTATATAGCATTAAGGATATACCGGTAGTATTTTTTTTTACTTATTATTACATAATCTTTTGACATGGGAACTAATATAATCTTTACATACTCATGGAAACATGCACATAATGCAGTACAAATCTAAAGCTCACCTTGCCATGAACAGGACATATGTGTTTCCTTTACATGCTCTCCATCATTTTATTCAATATTGGCATCTTTTTACTGACTGTTTCTTTCCTATCAGAATACTATTATTACTATTGTAATACGTCTAGACAGAAGAGACAGCAGAAAGTCTGTGTTACTTTGAGTTCTATGGAACTTCAAACCACAAAACTGATTTTAATAAACAAATGCTAGTATCGCAATACAACTGAGATAAAAGCGTCATCAGAACTTTTTTTTTAATTTATTTTTATTTATGAAATACAAAAATATAAAACATTTAAGTTAGACAAATAAGGGGGTTACATACAAAAACAAATATAATATAGAGAATACAAATTTTGCCTTGTTTAGGACTGATTTCAGTCACATATAATTAAAGCTAATAATTTCCATATATGTTCAACATCTCTGTATTACCCGCTTATGACATATAAAGGACAGTCATGGCGCAGTTAGGACATTTGTATCTAAAATAAGGTCTTCATAGGGTTATTAAATTCTCGTTCATAGATATATAGCTTTGCATATAATGAGTGTGCTTTTGTTCCGTACAGTCCTGGTTAACCTGTCATGCAAAGTATCGTAGCATACAAACTCCCATCATTCTTCAGTTTCTGAGTGAGAGTTGTGGACTTTTATTGATTTTGCTTTTGATGACTTCTCATTGTATATTTTTTAGGTGGACTATTGTTGTTTGGATTTAATGAGTACCTGGAATGTCAATATTGTCGTATAAAATTACGGTATTTTGGATCTTAAGAAAGTTTCCCAATAGCAGCCAAGGTGGCCAAATAGAACCATTCCTTATGCAGTCTGCATGTGCATTTATTTCTCTAATGTATTCCTGATCTGCATTCACATGTATATAGGGTATTATTGATGTCTATAACTGCATCTAACTGTCAAAAACTGGCACCATTTTTAAGGTGTAAGCTATGCTGATCTCACCATTGCAGTAAAGGTGAATATAAGTGAAACTCTTTAAAAATCTTGTATTAAATTGATATTTATTTCCCACAGTCCTGGACTATATTGGTGTCGCAGACTGAAAGTTTGAGTCAGATATTAAAGAAGCATTCTGATGATTTGAACTCTGGACCTCTTAACAAAATAACCCTTCTGATCCGTGAAAAGCAACAATTGAAAAAATCCTATAGCGAACAATGGCAGTTTCTGAACCAGGAGTATGTGAAGGTAACCCGTTGATTAAAGCGATATATACTGGCATTATTATATTATATTTCCATAGTTTCCAACAATTAAAGAGCCAAATGGTTACTTTTTTTTAGGCTGTGTAATTAGAGATCTGGCTGGGTAAGGGTAGGGTTTTTAAGAGGCTTTTATGTGACTTACTGGCATTATTGATATATTTGAGTAAGACAATTAGATCAATAATAATATAGACCATTTCAAAATAAATATTTAAAATGTAATTATTGAAAAATTATTTAAAATGTTTCTGTTTTTATATTATTGTGGATTATAGTTTTTGTAGGGATTGTCTTCATGAAGAAAAGAGGGACTTGGGTCCCAAGTAAGTACTGTCCATCCCCAAATGGGAAGTACGTGCTTCAGAAAGATGAGAAGTATATATTCTTCTTCCATCTACTAATCTTATATTCCTTTTCCAGTATGTCATATGCATGACTTAAAATAATATTATGGCGGGTCCAATTATATGTGTATATTTTCAGAGTTTAGTCTCAATTCTTTTCTAGGAAATTGGTGTTTTATACCATATTCTCTATGTAGACCATTTTTATATGTAGGTTGCTATTAATTAAACTACCACAGTCATGTTATAACTTGTTAGCAACATCTATCCACCAACACTGTGCGTTCTGCTGCTCTATTAAAGGGACACATACAAAGACATCCTTAGAGGAGAGGACTATGCAGAACCTGTCAGCTTTATAATTTAGCCAATATAGATAGAGAATATATTGTGAACCATATACAGAAGGTTAAACTAATTGTTGAAAATTCACCATGTATTGATGCATTATATATATCTATCGCCATATATATTTCTGCTGATATGTTTAATAATGGTCTACATCAATAAAAATAGGCAGACCAGATGGGTCGGATGGTTCTTATCTGCCCACACATTCTGTTTGCATGTTTAATGGTGTGCTTCAACCCAAAACAAAGTCATTAATACGTATATATAATTCAATCCGCTCCATTTGAATTCTTTAGGTTTTGTAATATTTTGTTATATTAGTCTAGCGCTGTTTGACCAACAAAATAATTGTCAATATGTAGGAATGCGTAGTATACATCTAAGAAATAATAAGTTGGTAGGATAATATAACTAAAGCCTTTGGGTTTATCTTGGGGTTTAAAGAAAACCCCAAGTCAGGCAGAAAAAAACAGGTTCTAAAGTTACAAAAGTGGTCCCTTTCCGATGGCAACTAAATCAATGGTACTGCTGGTTGGACCATTCCACCTGTTTCTACAGTGATAAGCTAACTTTCTACACTTTGCATCAGAATCACCTTATATATATATGTTTATAAAACCTCCTCTGTGAATTGTATACTGGCAACACACCAATGAGGTCTCTATTAAATTCGTAAGCAGAGCTAATAACAAAGAGTTCTGGCTTGGGATTAAATATGTTTGTTACTCTGTAGACAACGCAACAAGAGGTAGAAAAACTGAGATCACAATATCGCAGTCAAGTAAAGGAAACCATGCAAGCCAAGCGAAAGTACCAGGAGTCGATTAAAGGTAAGAACCATGATTTTAACCATTCCAAGATCGATTATTGATCTTTTATCATGTGCGTGTGACAGCTGTGATTGATGAGAACACTGATCACATGACTTTGGCTGCCTATTAGTGATTGTGGCAGAACTGGGAATTGGAAGTAAATTGCGTGCATGGGAATGTGCACCACTACTTTACCAATTATATTTCATGCCGTCATAGTTATCCACTACATTGATGATGGCATGGAATGACATAATGGAGCAAATAGGTTAAAGTTGTACAAAATTATTAGACATAATTATTTCAAGAAGACTAGAACATTTTTAACATTATTGGTATTTTTAAATATGAGTCACATGGTGATAATGTAATCAGGTATTATGTGCTGGCCAGAACCAAAATACATTACAATTTATGGCATAGCTATACTGTAGAGCTATATAAGTAACCTAGTACATTTTACACGTAGTAATTGCTTAAATATGTGGCCCTCAGATGTGCATTTTAATTCTTACCAAGCCTAAAATTTTAAAATGTAAACAATTTATTTAAAAAAAAATCCTGGTTATAGATCACTAAACATATGGTCATCATTAAGAAAATAAGGTCAATTAAGATATCACAGGGTTTGAGCATAAAAAGCCATTATGGTACAAAATAATCAACAGGAAAATATTTAATTAGTTACTATGGTTATTGACCTACTTTTAGCACTTCGTAGCAGAATTGCTTTTTACACCTTACCCAGTATGTAAAATCTGATGTGAACTTTGTTCTTGTATGCTAATAACATAAGTTGTATATTAAACACATGGAAATATTTACCAGGCTTTCAGGCCAACATCAGTTCACATGTAGAACATACAGCTTATTTCAACCAATGTAAAAAAAATATCCTGCTTTTCAGATCCCAGAAAATAGACCCATTATAAGAGTCAGTTGAGTTTTAAACATCTGTTTTTCCTTTAATGTCATATAGCCGTGTATTTAAAGTGCTAACATTCAACTATATCAATAACAGACATAAGCAAAATCACATTTACATTTAAACTATCTTGAGGTTTTAAAAAAAATACTTGGTTGCTATGGTGATTATTGCACTTTTACCAACACTTTGTGCTTTAACCTACAATGTATTTTGCATTCATAATTCCAGCTGCAAAGAGGTAAAATGGTACAAGTTAAGCAGCCGATCAGGAATGTCCAGAAGACTCTGAGTTAATAAAGAATAATATTATATGTTTATCAGTCACCAAGGAAACCGAACACTCCGCTGACTGCTAAAAGCTTAGCACTGTGACCCAGCATCATCAATCCAGATGCTTGATGTTAAATTCCTCATCATCAAACTATTAATTTTATGCAGACCCCATAATGTGAAGATTACTGGGAACGTGCATGCTGGCATGGATATAGTTGAAAACATTTATTTGGTGGTCCTGGTGCAGAAAGCTTAGAACCACTAATAAGGGATTCTAGGTAAAACTACAACTAATGCGATATATTTTCTT
This sequence comes from Spea multiplicata, assembly GCA_009364415.1. Taxonomy (NCBI): domain Eukaryota; kingdom Metazoa; phylum Chordata; class Amphibia; order Anura; family Pelobatidae; genus Spea; species Spea multiplicata. Next base: position 7,302 of record VKOC01020544.1, read on the forward strand.
TTTAGACAAGGACCGAGACAGAGCAAAAGAGAAATATGTAAAGAATACTTGGAAGCTACATGCGCTTCATAATCAATATGTTCTGGCGGTGAAGGCAGCCAAATCACACCACGAGCATCACTTCAAGCACAGCCTGCCCATCTTACATGATTCTGTGCAAAATCTTCAGGAACAGATGGTTTTCATCCTGTAAGCGTCAACTAAAGCCTTCCCTTTCTATTGTCATGCAACTGTATAGTACAAATTTGACACTGGTTAAAGGAGCCATCTGGTCACCCTGCCCTAGTCTCATTACTATACTATACTTATATGTTAGTTATACAGCATCAGGACATTCTGCAGCACTCTACATAGACATATAAGAATGTCTTACTTATTACTTCTGGTGTACATAGTCTAACATTTACACTGTTAATCAGAGCCCATTTAATGTAAAGCAAAAGGGGAAGCCGCCCTGACCCCAAAGCTGCTGAAAAAATAAGAGTAATGTTAGAACACTGAGGTCATGGTCTAGAAGTAGAGGGTTAGAGGCTCTGACATAACATTTTAAAGAGAGGGTGGTATGGAATAGCCACGTAGCAGACGCACCATATGTTAATACTTCAATGGGATTGCTACTGGGTGTGACTAGGCAAACTAGGCTACTGCCAGTGACTATTGACCAGTTGTAGAGCTCTGGTAGGCCCACTGCATCCATTATAGGAACGTGAATGGTGACTGCACCACTTATGTATTGATTTAAATCAAATGGTACAAGCAAGGGCCCATACTTTGGTACTTTGTGGCATCTCTAGATTGTAAGCTTGCAAGCAGGGCCCTCTTTAACTAATATTATTAGTTTTGTTTAGATTGTCGATTCTGGTTTTGTCATGCCTTTTGAATGGTGCTATATAAATAAAAGTTAATAATAATAATAATAATAAAAAATCTCCATATGACTCCGGAGTTACAGGAACCATCCTTATTGAGTAAACGCTTCCATATTTCGAGGATTAAAATTGGTGATATTATATTGATGATATGATACTATGTGCTGAGGAACCTATGAAAGAACTATAAAAAATATTTCAATTGAAAGTCCAATCTTTTTAACTAAATGGTTAAAATGATTTTTCTAGATTTTAAATGCATACAGGGTTATTAAGAGTGAAAGTAGATAAGTGGATGTTGATCCAGAGTGAGTCCGTCTCCCTTGGCGTCAAGAAGGGTTTTTTCTTTCCCTTTGTGATGACATTGCTGTCTCAGTGGGGTTTTTTTGCCTTCTTCTGGATCAGCTAATATGGACTATATGTCTTTTTTTCGACCTAATTAACTATGTAAATGTAAAAGGGGTATTATATATCTCCTTTTTATTAGTATTTTCCTATTGAACACTGCTAAAACCTTAACCTGCAATTTTAGTAGTCTTGTATGATGTACTAAAGAATTAATTTCATATTGTATATGTTTTCAGTAAGATATCCCTTGTGCTTGCAAACATTTAATATCCTTCCTCTAATTTACCGCAGCAAAGGGATTATGCAAGAATACCACGGAATTACAAGTTTGGTGCAAGAGGAAGTAGCCCGTGTTCACCAGGAAATTGAGAGAGCCCTTAACAAAATCGACCCTGTCCAAGAATATGAAAACTTCATTCAAATGAACCGGTATGTGCTATAACAGAACAGTAGATCTTTTCAATTCTGACCTCCACAATTACATATTTATGCCAAAAAAGACATGAACCTATCAAGATAACGGTTTCAAACAGATTCTATCAATGATAACTAAATTATGACATATTCTATTGCCAGTTTTGACCAAATCAGGAAGGAAATGCTATGGTTTTAAGGGGCAGTCAAATGATATAATGCGATCAAACAAAATTAATGTAAAATCAAACTTTCAAGCTTTCATTCGGCAAAAATCCCACCCCAGTATAGCCAGCTAGCTAGTAACATCAGCATTAGTATACAAGTATACTATAAGATGGAGTCATTAGTTCATAATATATGTAATATGTAGTCATATCAACCTTTGGGACACAAGGGTTCCTTCTTTCATGCCTTCTGCAGAAGACCCTGAGGTTCCATAAAGCTTATCTGACTTATCATTTTCTTTATTAGTGTTGGCTTCCAGATGTGGTCTATCATGTTTGCAACTGTCCACCTTACTGCATCTTACAGTATGTGAAATGAATAAGCTCCATGTTTTCTTGCTTTCCCAAAGCTACATATAATGGCGTGCATACCAAGGGAGATCTTAACATCTAAAATCCCTGTTCTCAGAGTTTGCATGGTTATTCTTTCCCACTAAGTAACTCTTTGTGTTTGTTAATCTTTTACTCGTTTGTGGTTGCTCTACAGCGTTATAAGAGTGGGCAAGGAGAAGGAATAGGAGTTTAGGACAGAAATGTAATTACATGTGCAGGTTTGGCACCCATTTCCAAGGTAAAATAGTTACTTGACAGATTCTTTTAATGATCTATCCCTTGTCACTATAATTTATTGAGTATTTGGTTTGGATGGCAGAGAACTTGGTATTAGTATTAGCTCAATAAAACTCTGGAATACTTTCCTAACATACCTGATCTTATTACAATATTAACTGTAGAGATCAATGGCTGGTACCTACAAAGGAAAATGTTACCTTTAACAAACACAACCTTTATATTGCCATTTGTCTGCGTTACATCTTTATTAAAACATTATTCCTACCAAGGGTACATATGGGAAAATAATCAGTGTGACTAATACATTTTTGTGGTTCATTCTGTGATTCTTTTTTGAACCGCATGTGTTAGACATTTTAGTTGAAAAAGGTGATTTAGCATTGTGACAAACATTAAATTGAGGCACTATTTTTATTTAGCAGTGACCCGATGCCCGCTTTTTAGATTAGTGTATTTTGATTGATGAGCAGGGGACAAATACACCTTTCTGCCAGTATCCCTCATATCCAGCAAAATAAAAGTACTGAAAAGTTTGTTATAAAGCAAACACATTAAACAGGACCATTTACCTTTCCATTAGATCCACTTGCCTGGGACATCCATCTTCGCCCTTAAATTAATATATACCCTGTGTCTTGCAGACGTACCAGAACCTGCAAGCTAATATTACCAATACTGCATAACTATCACAACATCCAGCAACAAAGCCTACTTACATTTCAACCTTGGGACTTGACGTTGTCATAATTCACAATACAGTAAAAAAGAAAAATATGTCTTAATGTAACCATGAATAGATCTGTTTGTGATTAATTGAGTGTGTTTGGGCTTTCTTTATTTCTGGAAAATTAACACACAGCATTTCGTCAAATATCAGAAATGGCAAGTTCATGTTAAACAGTATTGCTCAAAAAGTTGAATGCATTTTCTTAGCTCCACCTAATATAACATTTGTATACAGGATTAAAAACATAATTGCTAGAATGCCTATACCCGTCCCAGAAATACAACTTCGACTCAATAATAATTGCTGTGTGACGCTAACATAATACCTAAAAACACTTCAGAAAAGGTTCTGTGTTGGGTTTTTTTGTGGTTGAAGCTTCAGAGAGTATAGCTAATTTTGTCCAAGCAGAACAATGACTTTAAATGTCTTTAACTGTATAAATATGTTAAAGATTCTGAATGGTTAATCAGAGAGCTAGAAGGCATAATGTATTCCTTGAGCAAACCCTGGCCATGTTGGGGCATTACAAAATATGTTCTTCGGCTACGTAAGGCTTTTGGAAAAACTACATTGCAGTATGTAGCATAGTGTCAGTATACTAACAGTACAAGTTAAAATGAACATTAAAATCCTTATGGTGGGTTGCAAGCTTTTCTGCCAGACCACAACCACCCAAATGTTTCCCACACTATAGATAGCACACTGGTTTCACTGTGTGAAAAAGCATCCTTCCTCAATACCTGGCCTTGAAAGTAGCTCAAATAGCCTTTGGTTTGAGGCGTTTAGTTTCAAGGTCGGTGGTTAGAAAACACTCCTGGAAGTTTAGGTTGTGGTTTCCTAAAAGCCTTACTTCATTTTTTCGAGTTATTGCTTTGATTCGATGAGTTTGATTCAATTTGTTCTTTGCAATCATGCAGGTCATCAAGCAGTTTGCCACCCACCATAATCTTTGACACCAGTTTGTTGGAAGAGACAGAGAGTCTGGAAGAAGAAGAACTTCAGCTGAATGACCTGACTATAGAGAGTGTGCAGCATACGTATGTATGGCCTGATTATATGTAGGAATGGACAGGGAATTATATTTCTGATCACATAGTTATTGAGGTTCAAAAAAGTCCATTAAACTCAACCTAACGCACAACTTGTTCTTGCTTTAGTTTTGCTTCAGATGGAACTAGAATTGATTCATGACTACAAAATTGCCATTTGTCCATAATTTATGCCTTTTTATAAAAGGGCATTGTTCCGCTTTCTTAAAATATGCTCTTGTGTTTAAAAGTGTGTATTGCAAGCTTGTGAACAGTGTCTTCTTAGCCTTGTGTATTAGTTTGTCAGTTGCCGTATACCATGCACTATGCGTTCTACAAATAACTGCAGAAAATGCAGGTAACCTATAACTAAATGAATACTAAACGGGGGATTGTGAATGTAGATTAATTGCCAAGTGAAGAACACAAAGTTATGCCTGACCATTTGTCTTGTTATTGATGAAATCGTAAAATCTGACTTTTTACAGTGCTTTTAATATAACAAGACATTTTAAAGACTACACAATGATGTACAAAGAAACTATTGTCAGAATTTATTTTACAAATAGATACCATGCTATGAAGACTTCGATTTCTGTTTTACAGTTTATTGTGGAGACTATCACTCACCGTAGTGCTTGTGTATCTTAACCACTTGTGCCAATTAGACTTGTGCATTCGTATTCAGGCGAACATGAAAACAGTCACGAAGGGTGCGTTTTTGTTGTTTAGCCTGAATACCGAACATTCGAACATGACGGTGGCAAAACGTATATGAAGACGAAGACACACAACAAGAAGAATCTTCGTGTTTGTCTTTGTTTACTAATTTCCCTGGTCCCTTCCCTATCTAGCATACCTTATGTACACTGCATCGCAGGGGTTAACGGGAGCGGAAATCCGTAGGTTTGCCGTCAGGAGTTAAAGGGCCATGCAAGCAACTCTATTGGTCACCTGCAGTTCATTGGTTGATGGCAGAGGAGGCCCCTGCCGGCGACCAATAGAGTTGCTCGGACGGACCATTAAAATCCTGGCGCCAAAGCTGCTGTGTAGTGAGTGTAGAATGTAAACGAATACTCACCCGAACCGGACACAGGAATGAGCGAATATTAGTGGAATATGAAGAATTTTTTTCCCCACAAAGACGAACATGGAGAGTTGGTCGTCGCAAAAAGTCTAGTGCCAATCCTCCCTTCCTAATTCAATAAACTTAGCATAGCATAGACACCTTGGGGTTCCAGATTGTAAGTAGCTTCTATAGCACGTAAACTTTGATATAGAGCTACTGAGGAAGGTTCTGTTAGCTTTAGTAAGGCTGGTAATAATATTCGGGGGAATAGTTATTTGATTGATTTTAAATATTGCAGTAAGGTTTTCTGTATGATTGTTACATGATGAGATATTGTCTCGGATTTTAGTTTAGTAACACTTGGCTGTCGGTTTTATATTTCCTGGAAACTTTGAAACCCAACTTCCAATGACTAATTTTTGCATGCAGCTTTCACTCAGTGAATGTGACTCACAAATTCTTCCATGTTCCAATTGTTTCCCCCATGTATCAACCGCTCACATTTTAACTTGCAATAATTGAAGTACGTTTCCCCACCATTACCTTGCTTCAAAGTTTGGTGGCACGGTATACCCGCAAATACCCCTCATATATCATTCTGCTGATATCGAGTAGAAGCCATAACAGAGTGGTTGATTTACTCTGTTATCATCATTAAGAGAGTTATCATGCGAGGAGAGTGAGCTGGACACTCATTTATTATTAAACATTTAATAAAGCACCAAGCTCCACACAACTTGTATACTAGAATACAGTAACAAAGACCATATTTAGACTGAATCAGAAAGAATCATTTTAAAATAAATATGTGTAACGGGTTCACCAAGAGAGTTGTAGTAACTCCCAGAGATCACCCAGATGTATCCTCCTGTTGTCCCCGGAATCACTTCCAGCACCAGCCAGCATGAGCACCTTGGAACCCTGCTATGTGTACCCAATAAGTAGACTACCTTGAATTGAGTACAGCAGGAATGAACAGTTTATTTTTGTAGAACATAGACTCATATATCCACAGAACTTTGTTAACATAAATTAACATTGATAAACAGGTACATGTAGACAACCCAACCTTTAATCCTACCTGTGCTATCTTTGTTTGACAGCCAGACTGGAGCCATCTCCGAGTACCTTGGAGCCCTGTATAACAGGTCTTTCTGTCACAATATATATCTTTTAGTTGCTTACTTGCACACTGGTGTTTTTCTGATGGGTCCTGAGCATTCCCTTTAATGTTTTGATACACAGGTTAACATCGGTAGAGGAAGATCTGTCTATAGCCTCAGAAACCGTTAGTACCAAACAAGAAGCTGTGAATCAGCTGCATTCTGAGATTGTGACAGAGGAGAAGACCACAGACATCTGTGAACTGTAAGATTCAAGTATTTTAACTGTTGTTGGTGCCTAGAAGTTCATAGAAATACTGTTGCATTTTGGTGTTAACTGGACAAATATGTATTCACCATAGCCATATTTTAAAATATATTTCTTACGAAAAAAAGTCATAAGTTGTATTTGAACTTAACCAAACCATCACACACTGATACAACGTCTTTGTTTAAACACATTTAGTTTTTTTTGCAGATGTACTAAGATAAGGTAAATGGAAAGCTTTCCCTCCACTGTGAGATCCATTTGTGCCGAGCCTCTGTGGAGGATATAACACTTGGCTGAGGATTTCCTACACTGCAAATGAATGCTCTTTTACTATATCCATGCTCTCCACCAAATTAACTTACTTTATATCTATAAACTCTTCCCTCTCTACCCAATCTACTCATCACGCCAGTTGTTGGTGTCACAAATGTCTCCACTTTCTCCTTTACTGCTCATATTTGGTCACTCACCATATTCTGCTATCCTAGCTAGCAAAATATCTTTCAAATATATCTTCTTGACACAAGACTACCACTAAAATACCAGTTAATTCCTTATGGTATCCTGTTTTCACTCATCTTTAATCCTTTCAACCTTTCACCACTACAACCTTGCATGCTGATCCAGATGACTTTTTATCCCATTGCTTTATCTGCTGCCCAACTGGATCCTCTTACCCCAGAATCCAAAAACCCATTTGCCTTACCTTCTTAGTCCTAAACAAGACTTTGCCCCTCTGGGAATCTGCTTTTCTGACTCCCTAAATACTCAATGAACCCCCCCCCCCTTTTACAAGAAGCATACACCTGGCCTCTTTATTTCCCCTAACCCTACATTCTGAAAGAAGCCATTTTCTATATTGTCAATTGTAATGTGATATATAATTTAGCATTCTTCCTCATTTTAAGAACACTACAGAATCTGCTGGTTCTCTGTGAAAGCTCTCCAAGTTAACATACGTTCACACAATCTCCATATTATAAATCCATAACTCCTTAAATTTTATCTAGACATACTATTGTATATCCCTGTGAAACCATATAACTTCTACGGCTGTGCCATATAGATTGTAATAATAGTGTTGCCATAGAGCTTTGTGTGCCATTAGAATAAATGTACTTTCTTTTGTAAATTGCGATAGCCATGAATAGCCACTTCTAGTCTTTGACACAAGAACAGAAAACAATGTCCATTTATTTCTGTTGACAGTTGTCTTTGTGATAAACAAATGTGATGCAAAGCAGTTATTTCAAGTGGTAAGTAATTAGTGTGTATCATCAGTGACTTTGAGTCTTGTCCTCAACAGAATTAGCCTGCTGTCCAAACGTCAGTCTCTACGGGATGCAGTTCTACAATATCATGTTTCTCTGTGCAACAAGAATAAGTTTCAGGTCCAGAGAGACATGTTGAAGAAGAAGATGAATGAGGTTGGATCTGGAGACCCACCTCCTGCTCTCAAGCTGCAGGATGACTGCCGATCCATCACTTCAATAGTGGGTTCTATAGCTGTAATCATTCATTCAACTTCACAGCTCCTAATGGAAATGCGGTTGTACTGGTCGTTAACATCCAATTGTCTTTCAACTTAACTTTAACAACAATTCCAGTTACTACATAAGTGTGCCTTTTACCTGTAGTTGCTTATGGGAAATATCTACTACAGGGCTGCATTAAAAGCTTGACTTTCCTGCATGTCCCTTTCCATGGATGTACCAGGTTAAGAGCCATATAGTCATCCTACCCTGGCAAGAGCCAGATGATGGGCCCTGTATGAATACCCATTGTGCCATTGGATAAAATTACCCTACCTGCATTGCAGCACTGATTTTAATGCACATGTTATATTCTGTTCTAGGAGAGACCAAACCAAACATTAGAAAACATTAAAAATCACATATCAGGAATTTTTCGGCAAAAAATATTGGTAAGTAGCATCTATAACGAGGAACATTTTTTAAAAGCAAAGGGCACAAGGTCTTCATTAAGACTTGGTTTCCGCACTTAATCAGAAGAAGGTCTGCTGCATGTTGAGAAACATACAGGGATAGTTGGGTTATGTGGAAATACACTAATGTCCTATACCTGTAAGTGTTTTTAGGCTGATCCTAAAAAGTCAACTTAGTATGGCACTGTTGAAAACAAGCCTTGTCGAGAACCTATTTTTCAGTGGAATGTAGTTACAGTTAAGAGCTAGTATTTTTCCTCATTGAACTGATTCCTAGTTATACACATAACTGTTGTACTGTTCTTCTGGCAAACCTTCTAAACATGTATTATCTTACAATCGTACGCATCTGAGCAAGCCAAGATGCTAGGGACATGGAAACAGTTGAAATGTTGGTATTCTGCATAAATTCTTCATGCATTTGCAAGGTGAAAAAAAACAATTTAAAAGAAACACTCAGCTATCATATGCATTAAAGAGCATATAATGGATGGAGAGTTTCCAAGAACAAAGACGTAAAGAAGCTTGTTATTATCTATCTGTGACTGTATAAAAACATAGTGATTACAGATAAATAAATATGCACGTACTAAAACATCCACTTTATACGCATACAATGGAAACAGCAAACTTCCTTCTCTATTGTCCTTGTTTGATACGTTAGGCAGTGTTGGTAAGTCCCTGCAATTAATTGATCTGCTAGTAATGCACCCATTTTAGAGAGATGTTTTTTATCCAAAGAAATACTGCGCCCGTGCACCTGTAACCCTTCGCTCACCTCTGCAAACAGCCCCCTGTTAATCCCTATTAATTTGTGAGGAAAGATCCCCCTCCATATAGGAAAGGCAAACACACAAGCGGGTTTCAATTTTGGTGCCAGGTCACCTGACCAATTATTCTGTGGGGTTTGCTTTTATCTATTTTTTTTCTTATGCCCAAGGTCTCAGACAAAAGTGGTGAGAAAGCAATTATGAAACCATTACTCAGTTTCTTCTACTAAATAGGCAGCTTGTTTATGATCGAAGAACTGCATATCCATGAAACAAGAAATTATTATTATTTTTTATAGTGATCATGGGAGATGTTTTTATAACTTCTTATTACATCCCCATATTTCCCTTTTTTTTCTTCTTCCAGTTGCCTCCTCTTTTGCCAATGATCCCAGAAGTACAGAAGCCTCTAAACCAACAGAACTGGTATCACGGTGCAATCCCACGCTCCGAAGTCCAAGGGCTACTTGTAAACAATGGAGATTTTCTTGTGAGGGAAAGCCAAGGCAAGCAAGAATATGTGTTGTCTGTTCTTTGGGATGGACAGCCGAGGCACTTTATAATCCAGTGCGTTGATGTGAGTAATGTAACAGTAACAGGCCACTAAAAATTAAATGTATTTATTTGTATAGAGATATCCACCTGGTTTAATTTGACATTAGCATGCCAAAAGTGATGACAATAATAACTTCACCATCACTCTTCACTGTCCAGGATGTGGATTCATATTGGTTTAGGCTGGCAGATGGAGTACAACAGATTCTTTTGGGTATAGTTAATGAAGGCCAAGTTGGTTCGAAGATAGAATTTAGATGCATATTTTGACCTTGAGCAACTAACCAACAATTCTGGAGTCAATTTCTCAGAAAGGAACCTTCTACATCAGACCCTGAATTCTCATTAGAATGACATGTTTTGATGTTCTTCTCCACCGATTGGGTCCTTTCATCTTGTTTATGTTTTCACGGGTTTCAAAAAAAAAATAATAGACAAAAAAACAAACTTGCTGGACATTTGTAGATTTTGATGTTACCACATTCCAAATTATTGATTTTCTTGTTGACTGTTTAATGTCATAGAACCTTTACAGACTAGAAGGAGATGCCTTTTCCACCATCCCATTGTTGATTGATCATTTTTTGAAGACAAAGCAACCTGTTACCAAGAAAAGTGGAGTTATCCTAAACAAAGCTATAATTAAGGTAAAACCCAGCAGTTTTGCCAGGCAGCACAGTATGATGGCTGTCTGGGAAATGGCATCAACCATGAGCTAAGCTAAGGATAAAAATTATACGATTACATTTTAGTAACAGTTTAATTCTTTGTATACTTTTTTCCTTGCTAACAGGACAAATGGGTATTAGAACATGAAGAAGTCATCCTGGGAGAAAGGATTGGAAGGGTATGTTCTCCAAATTGCCTGCTTCTTATCAAGCTTTTTGTAATTAAATAAGGCTGCTGGCAGCTGATGATACCATTATGTGCGAAACAAGCTAAAGAGTAAACAGAGTTTAATTAAAATAGTATGAAATGGCATGAAAAGTATCAACAGAGCGTGCTTAGTGTCGAAGGTGTGGGCTGCTATAGATAAACAGAGATTTCCAAAGTTTAAAGTAAAAGGTCAGTAAAATATTTGATAGCGTTATCACTAACTAAGTATTTACTTTCATACCCACCTTGTGTATTGAAGATTAATAACAGGGTAACAGCAGAATGACAGGATTCTGGAATTACTGGTTTTTGATGCGCTAAGTATCATATTGCAAATCTAAAATGCTATGGTACGTTCTATGGTCAAAATAATGGCTAAATTCTTAGAAGCAGATACTGCAAACACAGTATTCTAGCTTTTAATAAAACTATTTTATTCAAATAATGATTTTTGAGGCTAAATTCTGTGACTGGCTTATTATTGTTTGTTTCATTTTTTTATTATTTCCTTCCTGTCAAGTACTTTTTTTTGCATATTATGATTATTATTATAATTCAAATGTATTTATAAAGCAGCAAGCTCACTTGTAGTACTCAATAATAACACCAATTATTATTCATCCACCCATTACCACCTTAGTATAATGGGCATGTCACAACAAACAAGATGTCACTGGGTTTATTACGCATCAACTGTCAAGCAATCGGGACTTATGGTCCATTTTATAAAATGATTCTCCGCTTTCTGAGTTGGCTTGCTTGTGTGGTGGGTCATTTCAGTTCAGTGGGTACACAGCTTAGTGATCCAAGCCCAGAGTCTGCTTGTACAGTCTCACCAATGGCACAATAACCTCTTTATTCTTCCTAGCGTTAAATAAAATATAATATATATATATATATATTGATCAAATATAATAGGGGCTAACAACAGGTCTTCTGTTTTGTTTTTGTTTGGGGAAAATGGCAGATCTGCTGCACTCATACTTTTACCTATTGTTTAATACACCCAACTCCCTCTAGACTGGGCCCTCCTCACCTGTTGTCTCTGTTAGTCAATTTGTTATTTTACATACTACTTGTTATGACCAGTCTACCCATTGTACAGCGCTACGGAATGTGATGGCGCCATATAAAACAATAAATAATAATACATTGAGTTAATGTTTTGTCTAGGCATGTGCACCTTTCATCCAAATCTGTGTCAATTGCATGGCCCACTGTGTACATGTAAGCTTTCTGTTGCGCTCTCTCTCTCTCTTCCCCTTATCGTGAAACGTTGCATGGTGTCATTAGTATCTTTCTTGACAGAATATATCATTGACCGGTACACCCTTATTCTATGCTTCCTTCAGGGTAATTTCGGGGAGGTGTACAGCGGACGTCTCCGCTCAGACAATACTCCAGTAGCTGTGAAAACCTGCCGGGACACACTGCCTCCAGATGTAAAGGACAAGTTTCTGATGGAGGCCAGGTTAGGGCATCAATTTGTGTCTGGTTATTGCCAATTATACTATGTATAGGTTGGGAGTAGGCAGAACTTTTTTTTATTTCATTTTTTTAAAATACTGGTAACCCATCCATCCCAACATATAGGGGAACATATAGAAGGAGAGAGGCAAGGGATGCACTGCTACCCCTCCATCACTGGACAGAGGAAGGGGGCAGAATGGGCCCATGTAGGCTGTATGCAGTCCAAGGCTATTTTATTAGATTTTAATCCCACAATCATTCAGTGTTTTTTTTTAAATTTGATTATATATTTAATTCACATGTCATTTATTACTTAACTTCCTAGTGAATAAACCTCAGTGATAAAGGTGTTCGCCTTAAAAATAAAATTATATATATATATGCAGATTATTACATTCTCATAATAATGAAATACTCAATTACAAATAGCCAACACAGATCTGTAAGGCTGTTCCATAAAAACCTTGCGTGTCACTTTAGTGTGGAGTGCAACAAGTATTTATTCATCAAGCAACGGTAGGTCATTTGTGTGAAGGCGCTTGCATTGTTTAGCAATGTCTATAAGTAACAGGATTAAAAGAGCTGGGTGTATAATAACTTAACATTCTAGAAGTTTGGAGATGTTCATTTTTTAAAACTACACTATGCTTAAAGGAGAAACCTAAATTAACTTCTATCGTACTACATCATTAAATTAATACCAGCACACATCTTCATTCTAGAACATTGTCCTCTTACTTCTGGATATTGAGCAATTCATTACTTTTGTTTCATTATGTTTTTCCTTGTAGAATTCTAAAACAATACAGCCATCCTAACATTGTCAAATTAATTGGCGTTTGCACGCAGAAGCAACCTATTTACATAGTCATGGAGCTGGTCCAAGGTGAGTGTTACCAAAAATCCGTAGCTGACCTTGGTGATGATAAAAAGTGTCATTAGTTACAGTAAAACGCAACACCTTGCTTTTAACTGGAAGGGGTAGTGAAAACCTCCACAGATGCAAGTCCAGCATTCTCAATAGAATGTTTCCCCATAGGTGGAGATTTTCTTACCTTTTTACGAAACGACAGCAACAAACTAAAGGTGAAGGACCTCATAAGAATGGTGGAGAATGCTGCTGCTGGAATGGAGTATTTGGAGAGCAAACATTGTATTCACAGGTACAGCTTGCCTAGGTCTAACTTTGTCTTTGTCATGAAGGTGAGCAACACCCTTTAAAGCCTGTAAAGTGCGACATGTGTTCTAACATTGAGTTGGTCAACCTGTTTCACTAGTGAGCCACACATGGAAATTTTACAACCACCACAACACACTTAGAAAAGGCCCTGCACATGGGTAATTATTTTACAAACCATTTCAATACAGCCAAAGGAATCATTGAACCTGGTTTATGCACCATAAAGATCATAAACATAACCCATGCCTCCAGGGGAGGGCTGGCAGCCTAAGGCCTGGGGGGAAGTCAAGTCGAGTGCCCCATTGTGCCACCGAATCAGCCCACCATACATGCCCATCTTTTTCTGATTTTCTAACGCATATTGATTTAATAAAGCAAGACAAATATGATTCAAATGTGGTTTAACCTAATTAAATTTAATAGCAACAAAGGATGGTAAAAAAAAGCAAAACCTAATGACTCCTTGATGCTCATCCAGTTAAATGTCCCTCATGATACTGGCTGAGGATTATGGGAAGTATAGTACACGGCAGCAGGGAAATTGTAAAGGCTAATATGAGTATCCTACCAAGTTCTTACCTTAAAGTGGGCCAATACACCCTCAAATATTAATTCACTGGAAGGGCTGATTGGGGACAGAGCTGACACTGGGGAGCTGAATGGGGACAGAGGTGACACTGGGAGGGGCTGTTTGGGGACAGAGGTGACACTGGGAGAGGTGATTGGGACAGACAGAGTGACATGGGAGAGGCTGATTGGGGACAGAGTGACAGTGGGGGAGCCTGATGGGGACAGAGATGACAGGGGAGGGGCTGTTTGGGGACAAAGAAGGTGACACTGGTAGAGAGGCTGATGGGGACAGAGTAAGGTGACACTGGGAGGGCTTTTTGGGCGACAGAGGTACATGGGGAGAGGCTGATTGGGGACAGAGTAGACACTGGGAGAGGCTGTATTGGGACAGAATGGTAGACACTGGGAGAGGGCTGGATTGGGGACAGAGGTACAATGGAAGAGGGCGGATCGGGGTCAGAAGAGGTGGACACGACTGTGAGGGCGGTATTGGGACAGAGGTGACACTGGGGAGCTGATGGGGACAGAGCTGAACCACTGGAGGGGATTGGGACAGAGGCGACCACTGGGGAGCTGATATGGGGACAGAGCTGACACTGGGAGGGGCTGCTAGGCGCATGACATTGGTGTTATGGATATCTGTTATTGGGGACAGAGGTGAATGTGGGCCTGAAAGGGATCATGGTATTTGGTACGTGACACTGGGGAGAGGTGATGGGGACCAGAGGTGACATGGGGGGCTGGATGGTGTGAGAGTTGGTGACATTTGGGGAGCTGAATTGTTGCAGAGGGCGTGTCTATATAAGTGTTTATAAATAAAGTATGTATCTATCTAAATATATCTATATAAAAATAAATAAAATCTCCATCTCCATTTTTTAAATGAATAAAAAAGCTTTATGCAGTCTGTCCCACTCCACAGACACACTTACACAGACACACCTAGACACACAGCCAGACACACTTACACACAGACACACACTTACATGCAGACAACCTTACAAAAAGAGAGAGAACCTCACACATACAAAATTGTTCACAGGCTGGATCATTTTTAGTTCCATACAGATATACAGAGATACAAAAACATGAGTCTGAATTGTCAAGCAGTAAATTTATCAAACTAAAAAAAGATGGGTTGTTCCAAAGCTACCCCAACTTTAGTTTTACAACTCAGAAGATTGAGAGTTATGTATAGATGTATTTCCAATCAGCAGGACCATTCCTCTAGTTACTATGGTGATAGTAGAATAATTTAGGTTTATAACACCCATTGTGTCTCTCGTATTTGTGTATTAAAGGGATCTTGCAGCTCGCAACTGTCTTGTGACTGAGAAAAATGTTCTAAAGATTAGTGATTTTGGTATGTCGAGAGAAGAGGAGGATGGAGTGTACTCGTCCACTGGCGGAATGAAGCAGATACCTGTAAAGTGGACAGCACCAGAGGCTCTCAATTATGGTGAAAATTAATTTAATTCATTTTATAACCTGTAATAAAAAAAATAATCATTATATCTGGAAATAGAATATAATCACAACTTTAAAAACGGTTACACTGTTTCATTTCCACTTGAATTCAACCTTTTTCTATGCACAATGTTAAAACTAAAGGACATTGACTCTAATCTTTTGTTTATATTGGACATTGTAATATTTATTTATTTGCTGTTGGGCTTTGTCTGAATTCCAGGTAGATACAGCTCAGAGAGCGATGTTTGGAGTTTCGGGATTTTGCTGTGGGAAGCCTTCACACTTGGCGCAGTTCCATACACCACCATGAATAACCAGGAAACTAGGAAGGCTATAGACGAGGGTAAGTGTGTATGTTCTTGGAGGAGACAAAACAGTCAAAGCCTTAATGAATAACTTAGCATATTATTCATTCTTCTGAAGGTTTAATCGTTGAAAAACGAGTGTTTTCCATTTTTATGTCAAAAAATAAACGCTAGCTTTTTTGCCACATGGCAATTAAGTGCTCCTAGCACCAATAAGTGAGGAAATATATCTGGGAATGATTTGCTTATTCAAGAATACAAGGACTTATGTTTCTAGTGCTGCATTTAGTTACTAAGGTATTAAATCCAACAGAGTGGGCGGAAGTGCAGAAAGAAATACTATACTTTAGATTCTAGAACTATAACATATACTTTCAGAAATATCACACTAATCAGTCAAGTATTTGCAGTCCTAGATATTGTTTAATAATATTTTAGAGCATAAAGCAATGATAAATGTAATATGTGCCAACCTTAGTGATCATCACCTCAGTGCACATTTTTTCCGTCATTCTTAAGTTCCCCCACTTCAAAGAAGGTTCAAAGTGGTTACTCATCTGAGATACACTATATGGACAAAGTTGGAAGCATAGCATTGACCAAATTATCTTGGTATACTGAAGGGGACGTACCAATACAATGCTATGTTTCCACCTTTGTGGGAACAGTTTGGGGAAGACCCTTTTCTATTCCAGCATGACTGTGTCCCAGTGCATAAAGCAAAGTCCTTAAAGAAAGAGTTGGATGAGTTTGGTGTGGAAGAACTTGCTTTGCCCACACAGAGCCCTCACCTCAACCCCATCACATGCGTTTGGGATGAACTGGAACAGAGATTTCGAGCCAGACCTTCTCATCCAACATCAGTGCCTGATCTCACAAATGCTTTACTGGATGAATGGGCAACATTTCCCACAGAGACACTCCAAAAACTTGTGGAAGTCCTTCTCAGACAATAATATGCAATTGTCCTCCCTCTCCTTGCAGCTACAGCAGCTTCCACTCTTCTATGTATTTAGAATGCAATGTCATAAAAGTCCCTGTTGGTGTGATGGTCAGGTGTCCCAATACTTTTGCCCATATTTGTTTGTGGAGTTTTCAGTTATATAATTCAGTTGCATTATGTTTCAATTTTGAAACCCCCAACCCATTCATCCTAATGTGTTCAGCTGCCCACTGTAAAAACAAAGTGGCAAAACACTGCACTAGATAAAATCCAGTAGACTACGTCCAACTGAACATTAGATTAGACCTTAGCTATGCCTAGATTTGTCCTAGCAGGTGAGTATTCAGAGAGCTGTTCAGTGACCACACACTTCAGTCTATAGTCATGGCACGATAATTTTTAGAAGCACGTGACCTCATCATAATTTATTCCTTTTTTATATTCATTGTATTGCTTTTTACTATTTTTATAGACTATCACAGGAATGCATGGATATTTCTACCTCTGTTACATCCATTATTATGTAATGCAATGCTCACAATATAATTACCCTTCCACACAACATTAAGCGCTGCATTAACCATTATTCCCACTAGATCCAGTGGTGTTTTTAATTTGACTGTTTTTCTTGCTGTTACAGGAATCCGGCTGCCAGCTCCAGAAATGTGCCCAGAAGATATTTATAAACTGATGCTGCGTTGCTGGGAATATGATCCGAGAAAGCGTCCCAGCTTCAGCATTATGCACCAGGAACTTATCAGTATCCGCAAGAGACATCGATAAGTCCTTCCAGGAGCAGGTCAATGTCAATAGAAAGCCCAGTGGGGAGAAGGAATTGGATATCACACTTATTCTCTGGATATCCCGAAATGAGGCCGTCTGATGCACAAGACATTAGAACAGCAGGAGACATTATCTTTATCCAATATCCTTACCATTTCACCTGTGCTTACATTTCTTATTGTGAAGCCCTACATTCATTGCTATGTTTTTCCAAGATGACTTTTTGTATCTAATAAATCACTGATGTAGATCCAGAGACAGAATTATACATGGGATAACTCACACCTGACTGACCTCTTGTATCTTGGCTTGACTTGGGAAAGCAGTGTAGGCCAATACGTAGCTAGTATTTTCATGAATACACGCACAAACACATGTTTTAAACATTAGCAGGTGGTATGTACAAATGTGTTATTAACTGTCCGTAAATAGATATTGATTACTTTTAACTACTTTAATTATGAAGAATTAGCTGATTGATTGGTTAACCATTACTGTTGTTACGTTGTATTTATTCGAACGCCTCCTCTTGTAATTCATTAAGCTATAATTTTACTAAACATGTTTTTATATTTCAGTTGTGTTTGCAGAGTCAATACAAGTTTCACGGTCATTTATTTTTGTTGTCTTAAAAGCCCACCACTGGATGGAGAATATGACTTGGGAGGGGACGTTTCTGCAGTAAAGTCCCAAGAAATAAAAAAAAAAGTAATGAAAAACAAATGATAGGCTAATAGGTTTGTTTCTAAAGGAAATTATGTGCTATTGATGAATTCCTAAATGGCACCAATGCGCAGTGATATTTTATCTCAAAACCACCAACTTAACTCCTCAATAATGCTCAGCCCACAGCAAAGTGGTGTATATATATTATTATATATAATATATATATATATATATATATATATATATACACCAAAGAAGTCTCCCACATTACATTTGCGTTATACAGAGTCAGCTCAGCCCTTCTTGCAGGAAAAGCTCCATGAGGTTTGCCCTTGATAATGGGTAGTGATACTAAAATTGTATAAGCACTAATATTTTGTGAATATACTGCCAGTTAAGATCTCACGCTATAGATTCAGGGGGCACCTTGAATAGTTGTGTCGATATTCTTGTTAGGACTCCTCTAAATGTCATGGATTTACATTGACAGCATAGTACAGACACAGTACATAAAAATGTTATTAGTACTATGTAATATTAATTGTGTTACACGGAGAATGATTACTGAATTGATTCTATGTCCAACTTCATTATGTGCATAAAGTAAATGATTGAAAGTGACAGAGACACATTCGTTATGAAGCATTAATACATTACCCTGTACTGAAAACAATACCCTAGCATCTCATGACAGTATCATATGGATTATATACATCAGAATAAATTATTTTATTTAATCTGCATGATTGTATTGATTTATTCCAGGTGACGATAAAATATTATTCTCCGGTCTGCAGGGATTCCATTCTGTAAATATTAAATATTAAGGGGCGTGTAAAGCACATGAAAACACGATAATTAAATATGATTATGTTCTTTGTTTTTAATATAAAATAGCAACGTCATGGTATTGAACTTGCATAGGTGAACATGGGTATTTTTAATACCGGTATGTGCTACATTAGTTAACTACATATAGTTTGTCTATTTGCCCTATAAATGAATTAATTATAGAAATTATACAGAGAGGACACACAAAATATTTTTTTTGATAAACAAAATATATTTTATTATTGTAATTATCTAAGGAGCCCCTAGAATTAGCTGTGGGGCACATGGACCTTAGAAATAGTTGTGGAGCACATGGACCCGCTAAAAATAATTACGTGAAGCAGGGATCCCCTAGAATTAGTTATGGGACACAGGAAGCCTCTAGAATAAGCAGTGTGATCCACATGGACCCCTAGAAATAGTAGTGAGGATGCAGGGAGCCCCTAGAATTAGTAGTAGCGGTATCAGATTCCAGATTATTTTCAATGTTCTCGGCTTTTTTTTCTCCCACTGAAGTCACTGAAGCAGCAGCCAATCACTGCTAGCAAAACATCATTGTGCAGATAGCATGCATGTGATTGGCTGCTGTTACTCCCATTGATTTAAGTGAAAGCTTGTTAGAATAGCGGTGTATGTATAAATGTGTCTTAACACAAGCTTTTTAACTAACACATAAATTATTGTATTGTTCTTGTCCATATTGAATACATAATTCAATGGGTTGGAAAAAGTATGTGAACTACTAGCCCAAACAAAAAGCTAAACAAAAGCTAATTGGAGTCAGGAGTTAGCAAACATGGAGTCCAATCAATGAAACAAGATTGGAGGTATGTTTTAGAGCTACTTTCACATAAAAAAACACTCAGACATTTTGAGTTTGCTATTCTCAAGAACCATCTGCTGATGTAAACAATGTCTCAAAACAAAAGAAATCTCAAAAGACCTCCAATCACAAATTGTTGACTTGCAAAAAGCTGAAGAGCGTTACAAAGTTATCTCAACGCATTTTCATATCCATCAGTCCACAGTTAGACAACCTGTTTATAGATGGAGACAATTTCGTACTGTGGCTGCTCAACGAGAAGAAAAAGAACCGTAGAGTAACAGCTAAAGGGTTGAAGGAATCATTAGACCTGGTTACATTTCTGTTCATGAGTCTACCATACGCAAAACATTGAACAGGCAGGACACCACAGAGGTGACACCACTGATCTCCAATTCAACATCGCTGTTCACCTGAAGTTTGACAAAGAGCACCTTAACACTCCACAATGCTACTGGGACATGTTTTGTGGGCTGATGAAACTAAGGTTGAATTGTTCAGGAAGAACACGCAGCTCTACGTATGGTGTGAAAAGGGCACTGCAAACCAATATGCAGTTCTGTAAAGAATGGTCTAAAATTCCTCCTGAACTTTCTGCAGATCTGATCTGTGGCTACCAGAAGCACTCTTTTGAGTTTATTTCCGCCAAAAAGAGGTTATACCAGTTATTAAGTCTAAGGGTTCACTTATTTTTTCCACCAGCACTGTGAATTTTTTACTGTGTATGCTTAATACGGACATGAAAGATTATCACTGTTTGCGTGTTATTAGCTTAAGCACATTGTGTTTGTCTACACTTGTGACATAGATGTAGATCAGATCACATTGTATGAACAATTCATGCAGAAAAACAGGTAATTCCAAAGGTTTCATTTACTTTTTCGTGCCACTGTATCTGTCCGCATCTATACATCTCTGTAAAAACACTACATCAACTTTTAATGCATTCTGGAATTCTGATTAAAGTGCCTACTTAGAAAGAAACTATCATGATCATACCTGGCAATTTTCTAAAAGGCTGGCCCTTAGACTCTTGAAGTCCTTTAATAGCCCTTTGGGTTACTCAAATGGCTCTCATACTGGTCATCATGGAAATCTTGAGTTGTCATTATTACAACACTGTATTATTATAAGTCACCTATATTCAAGCAGGGATATCAAGCATTACATATTGATAGCAAGAGCACCAATTGGGAGTCTTAGATTTGATCACAGGACTGTAGAGTAATCTCCAGACTGCGTGACCCTGAGAATCTGCCCCTTCACCCAGAGATTGGGGCAAAAACCCTGAGACTCGGGGTCAAACCTGAGTTCCCAGGTATGGTTATGATGTGCTATTTTTCAATTTAGCATTACCAGAGTAATTAAGAAGACAGATGTTACACTATAAGCAGTTGTGTGAATTAATATGTATATGGACACGTGTATGCGGGTGTATGGATTTACATGTGTGTAGATATGCATATGTAGGTATGTATGTGTCTGTGTGTATGTGTATGTGTATGTGTATATAATATATATATATATATATATATATATCATGGTTTCTGTTAATACTAGCTAAATCAAGATGCATGGGAGGTGGCCGGGAATGATAAATATTTGGGAAACCTTTTGTTTTAGTTTAGATAACACCGATATGCGTGATGAAGGGTGTGTGGAAGAAAGACAGGTTTTCACATGAAATAGATTGTCATGTCAATAATCAGATCAGGAGATCTTTGGGTTTTACTGCCCCATGATTGTAAAGACCCCAGGGTGTGGTGTTGGCCAAAGGGAATAACTTCAAAGGGTTACTACGGCAACCACAGGGTCCAATCAGGGATCTCCCAGTAGACTCAATTGGGACCCTCTAGTATATCAAGGGACAGGTAGTGAAAGTGAGGAGGAGAGGAGGAGGAGAGAAAGTAAAGTAACATCACTAACCTGGAGCTCTCAGGGAAGGTAACTATGAGCATGTGTCACGGTCTGCCCAGGCTGCGGAGCTGTATATCTGTCCTGCTTTAGTTTCTCTGTTTTGCTTTGATCCATTCCTGGATTTCCTTTTGCTGTGTTCTATTTTCCATTCCTTGCTTCTGCTTCAGCTCTGCTTCCTTTATTAGGTGTGCCCCACCTGTGTGTTCTGTTTGTCTCAGTCTGCAGTCTAAGGTATGTCTCAGTGCTATATGTTTGGTTTCCATGTTTGGTTTGTTTTGTACCTCTGTCTGCAGGGATTAACGTTAGGACCCACCGTCATTGGAGTACTTTGGCGTAGTGGTGGGCTAAGCATACTATGGCCATATCATGTGACGAAATCTCCAATAGTTATCTTGTAGTCCTAGGCTAGTTTCTGTATTCATGTTTGTCTGTCTTTTATGTACCTTTGCCCTTCTTCCTTGAATCATCTGAGGATTCCGGTTCCTCTCTCCTCTCCCCATGTCCCTGTTAATATGTCCTATCCTTGCTTATAGGAGAAGCGTCCGAGGGTTCCGGCTCCTCACTCCTTCCCCTGTGTTCCTTGCCTTCTTCCCTGTCCTTTGTTGTGCCTGTAACATGTATGTCTTATCTGGTTATGTTTATTCCTTGTCTTGTG
>VKOC01020546.1:0-24720 GCA_009364415.1 Spea multiplicata
AGCCTGTACATGTACGGGCTCAAAATGCATTGTTGTAATACTAGTGCTGTCTTTTCTTACAAATGTCCATTCAACTGAAATGTTCATCAGAGAGTAAGCTTACCTGTCATTGCTATAGACAGACTTTCTAATCACATAACAGTGCAAAAGTAAAATGCCACAGCTGCTAAAGGATAGCCGACAAAACCGGCAATATTAGACATGACAGTTCTACGTCCTGGGGAACTCGTAATAATGATGGACTAAATAAGCTGTTAGCTTTTAAATACAATGTTTTATATTCATGTCATATGTTTCGTTGCCTGTCAATATGCTCTGTATTTACTTTACCTTAAGCAAAAGCCTTTGTGGCTGACATTAACTACACTACTACTATTAGGGACAAGCACCCCCCCCCCCCCATAACTGGCTTCAGATGTATACAACACTCTTGAAAATAATTGCGGTGAGTGCAATTATGTTTAAAGAGTTATTCAGATCTTACAAAATGATTCTTTACTTCTAAGCATTAGGTGAATGTATGTTATGCTAATGCTTAATTATGCAATATTAGTGCTGAAATCAGCTGCTTAGTATTCCCCGTATCCACTCACCTTTTTCTTACTAGACTCTAATTAACATTTCCCATCACAGAAGTCTCACTCAAAGTGCTGTTGGAGATCTTATCTCTTTAGCATATTATATATTCTACATTTCATGTAGCTTTTATTGTTTAACTAGCACCCTAAGAAATAGCATTTATGTGAAGTCAACTTAAATTGAATACACTCCAAATAAGATCAATCAAACAAAAAAAAAACTACAAATATCAGAAGAATAGTGTTTTATTTCTTGTTTAGGGATTGGCGATGCCTCAGAAATCTGTACTCTGAATAGCTGCACATGCAGTCATTTTTATAAAATATATCCACCTTCCTCTCCGAACATTCCCCCGATAATGTTAGGGCTTTAGGATGACATTTCTAATCTCAATAACAGATAAGTGAAATGTCTAGGCTACAGAAGGTGATGGGTATACACTGTATGAAACTGACCATCTCTACTGTTGCTCTTTGGAAACATAAAGTCATTCAGTACCTTTGTCATGGATGAACATTGACACTTAAGGGCAAAGGCAAAACAAGAGAAATGTTTTATAGTACATGGGCGCTGTTTATCAAGACACTTAACTACTCACAAGAAATGCACACAAAGTGGTTCTGTAATCATAATACACTCATAAGAATGAATTCATCTTCCAGACATTGACAGGTTTAATGCTGCACATTTCTTGGCTGGGGCAGTGACAAACTTTTTTGTCTGATACCACAGCCAAGTTTGATACTATCCAATGTTTGTTACCAAGACTAGGGCACATCATTCTTTAGTGCCTGCCATCTGTTATACATACTGCCATTCTATGTACAATTTGTCCTATTACTTATTTTATATTATGGTTATTATACGACATGGTCACCACAAATTAATATGATCTGGGGACTGTATCTGTTTTGGTAACCTGCTACAGATATAGGTGTTGCCAAATGGCATTGTGCAAGCCCTTGTCCTTCTGTATAGCGTGTAAAAGTAATAAAGATCAATAAATGTATGTGCAAAAAAAACAGATGCTGTATTAATGTTTACAGATCCAGGGGTCTTAGCAAACTATGTAAGGATTACAGATGAGAAAATTGTCAGATATTATTCTTTAGTTTTATTAGAAGATAAAATAGTCAAATACCCACCCAAAATGTTAATGTATATGATAGCTTAACTATCCTTATAAATTATCATTGTGTACCCCTTCCAAATCCATGAAAGGAGTCTGCAGGATCTCCCCATACACATTTGCCCCTTTCCCCACCCGCTCCTCCCTTGCCCTTGTGATAAGCTTACCACCAGTCTGCTCCAGCACTTGTTACAACATTTACTTGTCCGCTATTAGCGGTGACTGCATGCACTACACACTAATCGAAGTATCGTTTGACATATTGTTTTGACATTCTTTTTTCCAGGAATCTCTTTCTCCATTTGCCAAAGGAAAGCGATGCAGAAGATGCTAAGTCCCCTCGTGTCTGTCCAGTGCCCAGTAGCCCGTCTGTGGAATGGCCCTTTCTTCAGGAAGACTTTGCAGGGCTGGAATCCTTACCTTTTAGACTGATGATGCAGGACTGCACATCTGTAAAGACGTCACTTCTGAAAATGAAGAGGATACTGCAAGAGGTAATGACTGTTTATGACGAGTTACATATATATATTTTCTATATAAGAAAAGGGGGGGGTGAGTATAAAGGAGGACCAGAATTTAATATCCTGTATGCAATGCCATGGATTTAATAAAACCTGTTTGAAATAAAATACATATATATGATTATATGATGTGACAAACCCTGTTGTGGACCATAAATGTCACTTTTCAGGAACACCAATTTGATGCAAATGAAGTGCACAAAATAAACACCCCAAAACAAAGTCATAAAAGCAAAGCCCAACTCCCAATTGAAGTCTCCTCTGGCTATACTTTGCTGGCCCAGACTGACCAGCCTAACTACTCACTTCATGTATCTGCCAGACCCAGTTAAGCCAGAATCTGGAAACCTACCCTAGACAGTACACCTGGCTCGGGGACCTTCCTCAGGACCTCTCTTTGCCCCAGAAGCAAAAATGAAACCTTTTCTCCCCACAATAGTCTCCCTGATTGTCAGACTCCAGGTGGTTTTAATTGCCAGCACTTGTGCCTGATGGAGTCTCCATCAAAGTTCTGAACTGGATCCTGCGAATGATGTGCTTTAATTCTACAGTTATACCATTGGTCCATCCTGCTCTCCAAATGCTGAACCCCAGGGATCCATGCACAAGATTCACACATTAGCTGGGGCTGTTTAGTGCCACAATGTCTCTGGAACTGCAGAATAAGCACAGAGAAGAAAGGGATCCTGAAAAATGTGCTAACTTCCCTTCAGATGTATAACTTTCAGATTGACTGCATATAATAAGATATTAGCATAAAACCATAAGTTCCATGGTAATATTGGGAAATTATACTCTGTTCTCACCAAAGCTCATTATTTATTCAATATGCTTCTCTTCTGAGAGAATAAAAAGGATATGCAATAAAACTACTTTGCTAATGGATTCTTTGTGAGCTGGAACAGCCTGTCAAATAATAAAATCAATAAATAATAAAAACAAAATAAATAAAGAAATACAATTAATAGTGTTAGCTTATAATATGAGGGTTTATCAAAGAAAAAAACACACTGATAACCAAGATGTAATGTTGCGATAGTGTATGAAGTCAGATGCAAAAAAACCCAAAAATTAAAAAACCCTTCATGTCCCAGTCTAAGACTAAGCACTAGACATGGATGCAGTGCATTGTGGGAGAGTACACTCTTAGAACCTAGTTCTATGTATTCCCTGGTCACACCACTCATTGAGTAGACCACAGACATATCTGTCAGCCTCATAATTCATTGCTCCCATGACTAAACTCCCATAATCAGATGGCGGCGTAGAGAGCATGACTGAATTTTATCACAGCAGGGAAACTGGGAGTACAAAACCACATTTCTCTAGTGGTTCTGCCTTTCCACTTGTAGAGACGTGTTAGACGTCTTCTATTACATAGATTAACCCTAAGGGAACTAAGGTGCAATGTCCAGGCATAGTAACCTGTAGCCAGAAATTTAATGCCATGTGGATACACTAGACATAGAATGTTGCTGATTTTTTATAATCTTGTTCTAAAACCCTGTATCCAGCTCCATTTTATTGAGTAATGATGGATAAGATATAAAAGTAGCAATAGGTATGTTTATTTAGTAAACTATTCAAACAAAGTCCCTTACCTATAACTATGTCTATGTTAGTTTGACATAAGTAATTGCCAAGGTTCACTTAATTCCTATTTTTTTCTCTACAAGTTATGGTACCATGATAAAAAGTGTTTGTGGTTGGCAGAATGTGTAACATTGCACATCTTTTTGACAGCCTTGTCTAAATTTTGACAAGTTTGTGAACTTGTTCAGTTTTCATACTTCATAGAATACAGGTTTAATATTTGGTGATTATATCTGGTATGGATAGTATAAGACAAGGATTTGAATGCCACTGTGTTTTATGCACAATGTTACAGGACCTGCCACAGGACAAAATAACTTTTTGACCCTCCTTTTTGTCAACTTCTAAGCACTGTGGTATGACATCATACCCTGGCAATGTGCTTCCTAAAGACTTGTGGCTTCACGTACAGAATGCTATCGAGCCTGTGCTAGCTTGATGCAGTTCTCCATTATGTTAATGGGTCGACTGATGAGATGAGACGTCTACCTTGTTACCCATTGAGCTCAGTGGTGTGATCTGTCGTGGTTTTACGGTAGAGGGGCTACTGCCCTAAAACCTGCTGTCCCCTGAACCTGCCATGCAAGGTCTAGTCAGCCTAGACCAGAAAATACAGCTAGCGTAAATAAATTCAGGTTAAGCACCCATTTTGGGGCCCTTGTGAAACAGGTTCCTCCTCAATACATCGCTATAATGTATCTTATAATCTTAAATATTGTGTTGTGTCTATGTTTTTTTTTTATCACTCACATTATAGAGACTTTTGCTAGACCTGCTCCTTCATACTTATTTAACCATGATTTCTCTCTATTATGTTGTATTGTTATCATGGGTTTATTGTACAGGATAAGTGAAACTTGAAAAGGAATTGCAAGTTGAAAGATTGACCATGCATGGTGCAGTCTCCGTTACAGACCCCCAACATCAATTACTTTTGAAAGTAGACAGTCTAGTGTATTTATGGTATCAATACATACTGAAGTCAACAAAGCCAGAACTAACATGTGAGTCTGTGGTTTCATTTCAACATCTATGCATTACGAATAGCAAACCTTGAGAAATGTTCCTCCTAAGAAGGGATGAATTGGCCCTTCATAGTGCCTAGTTCAATCTGTGAGGTGAAGAAATATCCCCGATAGAACTACGTGTTTTACAAGGCAAAGCCAAGCACCCTGTGGTTGGCCCTTCATAAAACATAATGATGCCAGAGTTGATTAATCAGCTCTTCTGCAAACTGTACCTTTAGTACATAAGCCTGTATATTTACACTAAAGAGATTCATTGGCTTCTTGTTCACACTGATATCTAATATTTATATATATTTTTTGTTGTTTGGTAGAAAGAACCCGTAAAGTGTGGAGTGTAATCTACTTTAAGCCAAGTTGAAAGTTGAAGTTTATGATGCATACTGTTAAAAATGAATTCCTAAGCATTTTTCTCTTTCCGAAAAAATATATTTATATTTGTTTTGTGTTAGTAATGTTATTTGACAGTCTATTAACCCAGTGGTGTTTTATGGAGGCCAGACAGACAGTTGCTCTAACACACTGTCAAAGCAGGTACTGCCTGATATCTTAATAGAAGTGTAAATGGCTTTGTTCAGAGTTGTGTGTGAAATGGCTTAACATCTATCACAGTTCTGTACAGGATTTATTTCAAGGCGATTAAATATATTTTTTTAAAATTTTGTTTTCTACCTACCATACGTGGTATGAAGAATAACAGAAAAATGGAGCAGTTCAATAGAGCAATTTGACAAATAATTGTTTATGCTGTATTGCGATAACACTCAAATATATAGATGGATTATAATACACAGTGTTCTGCCTTTTCAATGCCAAGGGAGTTTACATAATCTTTAATGAGCTGTTTACATCTTCATAGTGTCCTTATGCAAAGCAATAATGCCTTTACTGCATTTATAAATATTATCCTTCAAGTATAGGTTCTAACGTATACACATATATATATATATATATATATATATATATATAGTAACATTTAGGTTGAAAATAGACTATTAAGTCCATAAAGTCCATCAAGTTTAACCCTTCTACGTATCCTTCCTGCTTTACATCCAAACAAGGCAAAAAGCTATTTTAAAAATTTTGCTACTCCAATAGACAATCCGATTTCTCCATCAAGAAATATTGATGTTTATTCCACTACTTATGCTGTACGTAAACATATTGCTGAATAGCTTTTTATATTGACCCTGCACATATTTATATAATTTTTATAATATCCCTTCTAAGATGTTGCACTTTTTCTAGTTTTATCATTTTCATCTTTTAAAAGCACATGTTCCCAGAAGTGCACCGCATATTTAAGGTTAGATCCTACCATTGACCATAGAAAATAAAATTCTGTTTTCAAGCAAGAAGCGTTATTTTTCCTTGGAAAGCTCAAGATTGATTTAGTGATTTTGTTTTTGACACTTTAAAATAATTGAATCTATTTGTTTCTGTGTTGTGCATGGCATTTCTTTCTCCTTTGTTTCCTAAATATATCTAAAGTTTTACACCTTTCAGCAGCCCATTAGCTATACTCTGGATTGATACTGTATTATACGCATACCTGGGATACACCAGCATTCCAGAGGATCTTCTAAATAGCTAAAACATATGTTCCCAGTACTCAAGCCGCAATCAAGCCTAACGTCTGTGACAGAATAAAAGTATAAAAATGATTGCTTACAGGAAGGCTTCGGTTAGCCGGAGCCCAGAAGTACCCAGGTATGATTATACCAGGGGTCGACAAATTTGTTTTGAATCTAGGAGCCAGCTAAAAAAGTTAGGAGCCAGGATTTTTTTTAAACAAGTTTTATTTTCAACAACAAAAATAACAGATCTTAAATTTACACATATATATAATATCTATATTATATTAAATTAGTGTTTTTCACTTGGCTTTTTGTGGCCATGAACATGCCTTGTATTTTTCGAACTAAAGTACCAATGGTCCACAGCCTTTGCAGGATCAAACTTTTTCACTGATGGCCCATTCATGCTGATCATTAACAAATCACCTAAACTATCTTCTTGCATTGATGATCTGAACTTATTTTTTTATCAGGTTCATTAAGCTAAACCCTCTTTCACAACATGTGGTTGAGACAGGTAGCACAGACACAATGGATAACAAGTTTCCCAAAACTGGAAACCTCTCAGTATTGGAGAGTGCCAAATCCAGAAGCTCACTCAGTTTCTTTCCCTTTCCAAGGACCTTAAATTCATACCACTCATTTAGGAGTGTATGCATGCATTTGTCATGCATTTCAGGTGGTGATAGTTGTTTCTTAAAATGCTGAGCCAAAGCTGTAATGTCTTCAACACCATAGTCTTGTAATGCTGTTCCTGCTGGCCAGGCAAAGGTATCAAACACTGCAGTGGAGCTTTCAATACTCCTTCCACCCAGAAATCGCTCTTCCAGGTATTTAACAGCATGTTTAATCAGATTCTCTTTTTCCTGCTGGATTGATAAGGTCACAGTATTGCTAAGCCCATGTAACTGTACGTTTTGATACAGTCCTTTAAGTGATGTTCCTGTCACAAATCTCTCTTCATGCTGTTTTGGTGCATCTTTGAGTGATTTTAATGACAATACCGTGTTTTTCACATGCGACTCGATTGTGCTTAAAAAAAGTTCTTCCCTTTGAAATAAAAGGGAGAGGTTCTTAATAATTTCAAGGTAGTCAAGGAGAAAATTGAGCATATGTACAAATTTGAAATCTGTGAGTTTTCGCAACAAACCATGGGCAACTGCAGAAGCACTGTCTTTTTCTGCAGCAACACTTTCAAGGTGGACGGTCACACATTTCCAGTCTTTGACAAGTGCAGAGAGAGCACTGACTTTGCTGGCCACCCATCTTATGTTATGCAAGTACTGAAATTTCAGAATTTTATTCTGAAGATTTTCGGCCACCTGCTTCAGTTGTCGCATTCTCTTGGGTGAGTACTGGTAAAACTGGTACAGTTTCTTCAAAACAGAGTCAAGGTCATCAATGAATTTTGATTGTTTAACTGAGCTTAACACACTTAAATTTAATCTGTGTGCAACACAGTGAATGCCAATTACGTGGGTCAGGTTTTGGCGTATTTTCTGCACGAGTCCATTTTCAGCTCCAATCATGCTGGCAGCACCATCTGTACCAATGCCAATCAGGTGGCTTGAAGAAAGCCAGTCTAGGAGACCATGCATCTTCAGATCTTTAGTAATAGTTTCTAAGTACCCATCTGCAGTAGCCATATCAAGAGGTAGGACTGACAGAAAAACCTCTTTGACCCCATTGTTCTTGATATACCTGACATACAGTATTAGTTCCTCTACTCCTGCTTTGTCAGTTGATCCATCTAGCAGCAAACTAACATATTTTGCCTCTTTTAGCTCACAGGTGAGTTCTTTCCTGATTAAAGCTGCAATATATGAGATAAATTCTTTGCATCTCTTATCATTCGCATACTCCTCTCTCACAGCAACTCCTAACTTCCCTGTCAACTCTAACAATCCTTCAAAGTCTGTGTATGGCCTGTTGTTCTTTGCAATATAATAGGCCACGTTAAATAAAACCTTCATATGGTTGAACATGCCTTCGTCCATTTTCTTCAAGCATGCAGCCAATGGTGTAGCTTCTGGAGCCAACAGTGCATGTTTGGCCTGTAAACATTTTTCATGCTGGAGAGACTTTCCATGCTTTTTGAAGGTCTCAAGTTTAAAAGGCCCTGAAAACCCTTTCACAGTTTTAGATGTTTGGTCAGCAATGCCAGGGAAGGAGGCACAGACCTCACATATGGCTATACCTGTGGTTTGGTCAAATTTAAGCCATGTGAGTTCCTTGCACCAGTCTTGCTTAAATTTCCTTTTTCCAGAATTTTGAGAGTGGCTTGTCGAAGGGGACTCTTCTGCTGGTTCCTTTTCTCTTGTGCTGTTTGTTTCTGCAGTAACCAGTTCCACTGCACTTTCCAAAGACAAGGTGTTTGCAAAGAAATTTGTCATTCGCAGTTGCTTTGTAGTCTCTGGCATGCCAGCTTTTCTTGTACGCTTCATTTTTTCTGAATCCATTAACAAAGATATTTGCATTTTAGTATACACGTTATTACTAAATAACCGTATTTTCTCAATTATAAGACAAGGTTTTTTTCCAGAATACCCCTAGTCTTATAATTGAGGTCATCTTAGGCATTTAAGCATGGGATGGGCATAAAGCCAAGCTAGATATAGGATAAGGGCAGGTACTAAAGGAAAGGACTAAGAAGTTGGGTAGACTGGATGGGCCTACTGGTTTCTATCTTCTAATCAGACCTCAAATAGAGGTCTGACTATGAGACTAAGAGCCAGACCCGTCGCAGGAGAGGGTGTATGCCCGATGTGCGTAGGCAACCCCCGCTGCTACTGGCACTTCTATGAGTCATAGAAGCTCAAGCGGAGGTTGCCTACACGAATCACGCAGACGTCCACTCGCTGCCCCCACTAGATACCAAAGAGTCAGAAGCACTGGTAAGTCAGGGGGGTGTTAAATAAAGGGCATAAGGCATTTCTGTAGGTAGAGTGCCCAAGATATGCCTTTTAACCCCCTTAATGCCACATTGCCTCCAGAAATGCTTTTTAACCTCCTTTATGCCACTCTGCCTCCAGATATGACTTTTATACCCCCTTTCTGCCACGCTGCCTCCAGGGATGCCTTTAAACCCTTTATATGCCACTCTGCCCCATGATATGCCTATTAATCCCCTTAATGCCACGCTACATCCAGATATGCCTTTGAACCTCCTTTTTGCCACTCTGCCTCCAGGGATGACTTTTAACCTACTATATGCCACTCTGCCTCCTGAAAAGCCTTATATGTCTTTTAACCCCCCTTAATACCGTGCTGCCTCCAGGGATGACTTTTAACCCACTATATGCCTCCAGAAATGCCGTATATCCCCCTATATGCCACTCTGCCCCATGATATGCCTTTTAACCCCTTAATACCATGCTTCCTCTAGATATGCGTTTTAACCCCCCTTAATACTGTGCTGCCTCCAGAGATGACTTTTAACCCACTATATGCCACTCTGCCTCCAGAAATGCCTTATATCCCCCTATATGCCATTCTGCCTCATGATATGCCTTTTAACCCCCTTTATGCCACTCTGCCTCCAGGGCAATGACTTTAACGCCACTGTATGCCACACTGGGCCAGAATGCCAATCCCATTCTGCCCATGGTATTGCCTTTTACCCCCTAATACCATGCTGCCTCCAGGGATGACTTTTAACCTACTATATGCCACTCTGCCTCCAGAAATGCCTTATATCCCCCTATATGTCACTCTGCCCCATGATATGCCTTTTAACCCCCTATATGCCATAGTGGCATATAGGGGTAAAAGGCATTTCTGGAGGCATAGGGCACAGTGGCATATAGAGGGTTAAAAAGCATGGGGCACAGTTGCATACATTTGGATGTGTGTAAATGAAATAAACACAAGCACACATAATATATTTAAATAACATCTTTTATTTATTTATTTTTTAACGTTTTTACAATTACCCTGCAGTTGCACAGTGTTGTCTGAAGAGTTCCAGTCCTACGCGCTCTTTCAAGGGAGACTAGATCGCGCATGCGTGCCGCGCGTAGGTCACGTGACGATGTCGCGTAACGTCGTCACGTAACGCCGCTTCTCCGGCTTCATTCCCATTCAGGATCGTCGGAATCTTCAGGTACAGCGTTCGTTGTTGTACCGCGGTCCGAACCTTGAAAGGCTGACAAAGTCCTGGGCGCCAGAACAAAAATCTCAGTCGCCATGGCGACCTGGCGCCCGGGATTTGTCGAGCCCTGGATTATACGTACCTGCTGTAGAGCCTGTTCCTTTCGGAAGCACCGTTTATGATAACAGTGGAGCAGCTCCGGCCCTTACAAATCAAGAAGGTGTACAGAGCTTAGGGCCTACTGCCAATTGTTGTACGTGCTCCTTGGTTAATCCAGCTCTCCTTGTGTCCTTATTTTCATACCTGAGAACTTCTCAGGATAGACTACCCTAAGCTCTATGAGAGTGGATATGTGAAGTGGCCTTTAGTAAATGGTAGTGAGCATTGACATCAGTGTGGACAAATGATTCAATGATCAGTGTGGACAAAACGGATTCACCTTGAGACTCTGGGTCAAGCCTAGAGAGCTTAGAAGCATTTTTATTTGGATGACTCTGCCTCGGATTCTTAAGATGTATTGAAAATGATTGGCTGTATTACATGATTTCTTTTTAGACCTAAGTATGTTTATTCTGTATTTCTGTGCACAGAGTGGAACTTTTATTGGATCGGAGAATTATTATAAGGGAAATGCAACTAATGCTTCGTTAGCAATAGAAAAATTCAGAACTTTGGAAATTAGAACACATTTAACAGTGGAAAGGGATATTATTCTTGTCCTTCCAAACTTGGCATTTTGCCTTTTGGGCTCTTCTAGAACTTAAATGAACTAAAATGTAATTAGAATTAATACATTATTTATGTACTGGTATTCAGGCCAATTATTTCGTATTGTTGAAATTGAAGTACATAGCTGAATTTATTCACCGAGTATGGCCAAAATTTGCAATTATTCCAGTGTTCAGAATTAGGCCAGTTTCCTGAGTTTACTTTATATTAAAATATATAAATGTACTTGAGATTATCTCACAGATTTCTACCTACTGTCACAATATATTATCCTAAGATAACATTTCTTTTTCTAAACAGAACAAAATCCAACAATTAGCACAATATATAGCCTAGTTTCTATGCTGTTCTAATTTAACTTTGTTTTGTCACTTGTAAGAATAGTGTCACAGTTTTCAGCTATTATGTACATTATTGTAGGACAACTTAATTACCAATATTCAGATAGCACAAGTGTAATAGTAGCTTTAAATAATAGGCTTTATGGCTTGCGGAAATCTTTGTTATTATGGAATATAAGATCAGCTGTGCTGTGAAGGATGTATCATGGTAGCATTGGACTTGCTCTGGTTGAAAGAGTCAGCTAGAAATTTTTTTCCAGATTTTCCAGATTTAGACAGTTCTGGTATACTGTGCATGCAACTAACACACAGAACCACACAGCAAGTCAATTTAGTAACCAAAAAAAAAATGACCTGTCACAAATACCTGTGTGCTAAACATTAGGATTTTTGCCGTCTGCTGCTATTGCACAATTTGATATCTGTGTCTTGAATATGTAGTTACGTTTTCCCAATAAGTAAATCAGTAAGATTTCTTGAAAGTCATTTTAGCTTACTGAACTATGCATTTTGCTAGGTCTGCTCGACCCTAGAGTAGAAGCTTAGCAAGAATGCTAAATCTATATTAAATTCAGTGAACTCAAGGCACAACTCACCCTCTTTAACAAATAAACCCATGTTTTGTCTCAATTAGATTGGATGCAACTTCAAAAATCATTTTGCGTAACAAACTTTATGAGCAGAGAGCACGCTTCTCTAAAGACAAATGTAATGTTGTTTCTTAGATGTACCAGTAATATTTTATATAGGAGGATTTCCTGATGAAAATGTTTTTCATACCTAATGATAACATTTAGCCAAATGAGGCAGTTTATTAAAGCCTGACCATATAAAAAGAAATGTTTTTATATATTACTACATAACCAATACAATGCTGAACCAACGTCTGCCTATACTATGTTTACAATTATGCAATCAGCTGGCAAATACTTAGACTTGGTGATGTCTGCACATACATCTGTCATCTGTTTTTTTTTAGAACTCCATGTACTATATTTGTGTATTTTTAGAGAAAACATTTTCAGTGATAAAGGTATTTATTACATATCTGCCCAACATTATAAGCTTTATTTTTTTGCTCCTGAAACCAAGGCCCTGGTGCCCAAGCCAAAACCCTATGATGTCGCTTGGCATAAAAAAAATTAGATTCTTTAGATTCAGCCCAGCTTAATTCTTCCCTAGCAGTAGACACACAATCATGTGTCATGGGTTTTGCATCAACAGAAAAAAAGGTTGAAATATAGCACTTGGTAGTGAGATGGTGCACGAAAAAGTCAGTGTCGTGACCCTCTAGTAGCTTTATCGTAATTATCTTATGTTATTAGCAGCTTTTATTGCTAGGCCCTCTGGAGCTCTCCCTCTTGAGCACCTTATAGGGTATTTCTTGAGTTCCTCCTCACCAAAAGAATAATGGGAAGAGGTGGTGTTAAGAGAGGGTCCTGAGCTGGGCCAAAAGCTGCTTCTTTACCTAAAGATTAAACACACTGACCTATAGGTCCAGTAATATTATACATATTAATTAAATAGTATATTTATAACCCCAAGAACAAGTGCACTCTCAAGTCTTTTTTCCTTAAAAAAGGAAAGATCCGAAAAATGAATTGACCTTTCGGTGTGTAAAACTATAGCTGTATAAGTGTCATGTCGGATCGACTGGTATAAAGCACACCGGCGCTGGACAAGTGAAAACGTGTTCTGTGGAGTGACAAATCACGCTTTTCTGGCAGTCTGATGGGCGAATCTAGGTTTGGCGGGTGCCAGGAGATCCTTACCTGCCTGCCTGCATTGTGCCAAATGTAAAGTTAGGTGGAGAAGGGATAATGGTATGGGGCTGATTTTCAGGGGTGGGGCCGCTTACTTCCAGTGTTGGGAAATCTTAATTGCTTAGCAAACCAAGACATTTTGGTCAAAGCTATGCTTCCAAAATGCATGTTAGACAATTGTATGCCTTTAACGTTGTGGGAACAGTTTGGGGAAGGTCCTTTTCTATTCCAGCATGACTGTGCCCCAGTGCACAAAGCAAGGTCCATAAAGACATGGTTGGGTGAGTTCGGTGTGGAAGAACTTGACTGGCCCACACACAGCCCTGTGTAAGGTACCGGGTCCACGCCGATGACTGCAAGGACCCAGCACGCCCCAAAGATTGTGTGCAGGAGTTACGGTGCAGTAGTGGAGTTAGACAGGGCCTGGTTGCAGGGCGACCACACTCACCCAGGTGTTGAGCACCTAGGGTTGTGCAGCCACATACCTGCGCCCTGACATAGCAGCAGATGTAGTCCAAAATGAACCTAAGTGATATCCTGCAGGCACCCTGGAACAGGCATGAGACAGCACACAGGACTCATGTGCGGGATGCTGCAGGCTGGGAGAATGGAAGCTAAGCAGAGAAATATAGCAGACACATAACAAGCAAGGGACAGGGAGACCAAGCACGAAACATAACCAGACAAGATATACATGTTACTGAGCACAACAATGAACAAGACAAGGCATAAACATAACCAGACAAGATATACATAACACAGGGCACAACAGAGAACAGGACAGGACACCCCGCTGCCGGGGATGCAGGACAGGACACCCCGCTGCCGGGGATACAGAGGACAGACTGACACACAAATACAGAAACTAGCCTAGGACTGTTTGATAACTATTGGGATTCCGTCACATCTTATGGCCATGGTATGCTTAGCCCACAACTACGCCAAAGTACTCCAATGATGGTGGGTCCTAACGCTAATCCCTGTTGACAAAGATACGAAACAAACCAAACATGCAAACCAAACACATAGCACTGAGACATACCTTTAGACTGCAGACTGAGACAAACAGAACACATGGGAGGGACACACCTTATAAAGGATACAAAGCAAAAGCAAAGAGCTGAAGCAGAAGCAAGGAATGGAAGATCAGAACAGAGCAAAAGGAAATCCAGGAATGGATCGAAGCAAAACAGGGAAACTGAAGCAAGAGCGAGATATGCAGCTCCACAGCCTGGGTAGGACGTGACACCCTGACCTCAACCCGCTGAACACCTTTGAGATGACCTGGTACAGAGATTACAAAGCAGGCGTTCTCATCCAACATCAGTGTCTGACCTCACAAATGCTCTACTGGTGAATGGGCAAAAATTCCCACAGAAACACTCCAGAAGAATGGAATGTTATAGCTGCAGAGGGGGATCAATGTTTTATATTAAAGTCTATGTATTAAGATTGCAATGTCATAAAAGTCCCTGTTGGTGTAATGGTCAGGTGTCCCAGTGCTTTTGTCCACATAGTGTATGTGTGTGTCCGCTAATACAACATGTTGGTTACTTTAAATGAATCACAGGTCCATTATTAATTCTGATGCAGTACAAGCAACATACAGAATAAACAGATCTATGTCGAATGGATTTCTTTATAAGGTCACAGTGACAGAAGTGCACTTTGTTGGCTTTCAAATGTGTGCCTCATGAATACTGATGTATGTCTAACTCCCACTAATCCCAAGATTCAAGGTGAACAAGCTTATGGAACATTTTTTTGTGGAAACTATGATTGCATATATTTGATGACGGGCAGATTTAATTTGCTGATGTTCTTATAATTAAATACTTTAAAGAATAAATATGACATCGCCTAATCATGTGTAGTTATCATATAGAGTAATATATATATATATATATTATGACCAGCAGGTGGCACTATATATGCTCATCACTCAATTTGTGTCTGTGCTATAGGAATATTTTCTGATAACATACGGAAATGATGATCCATACTTTTAGAACTGGAGTTACAATAGCCAGCAATTTGATTCTATAGCTTATACATTTCTACTGACAAAATATTTTATTACAAACTAAATCAAATGCCCATTTAACAGTAATGAAATCTTTAACTATTCTATTTGAAGGAGAGAGTAAGGTTGAAACAATATGATCCAATATTTTCTCCTGAAATGGAATGCTGTCTCTTGAAAAGAAGCAGCAACAGTTTAAACGTACAAAGGAATAATATGCAAGAGTTGTATCTCTTTTTTCATATTATATTTTATCAACATAACTGTGATTTTTTTTTTAGGTTTCATCATGATTCTGATACATTGAATATTTACATGCTGATTTGTTGATGGACAGATTAGCTAAGTAATGTCTAACTGCCAAAAAAACTAATGGACTATAGCCAAAACTATATATATATATATATGTCTAGTTGGCTAGACAATAAGATGTCTTATATTGGTGGTTTGATATTATGTATCGTTGAAGTGTAAACCATCAGGAAAGTACCTTACATCACCAAACAACAGATCTTCTTAAATGCTGCACATAGCGCACTAGCCTCAGAATTCCTATGATTCTCAGCCAGCCAGGTGTCCACCATGATGCTGACTGAGTATCATTGGAAGAGTAGTCAACAACAGCAGAGATATTTTTTTTAATTAAAAAAAGGCTAATGTTATCCTCCCTCCCGGGACCCTTACACACTGCCTTTACACCCCCCCGTCCATAAACACAATATGCACGTACACTGCCCTTACACACACATATACACATACACACCTGTCCATACACACATACGCTGCCCTTACACACGCCTGATCATAAACATACATATACACGTACAATGCCCTTACACACACATATACACATACACTGCCCTTACGCACACCTGCTCATAAACACACATATACACACACATATAAACATATACTGCCCTTACAGACAACTGCCGTTACACACACATATACATGTGCATTGTGCTTACACATACACACATACACATACACTGCCCTTACACGCAGCTTACAAATACCTAAACTGCTCTTACACACACCCTGTCCATATACACACACACACACAAGCTTACAAACACATACATTCAAATACACTGCCATTACACCCCTTTCTCTCCATCTCTTAACTTTTCCACCATCCTTCTTCCTTCATCCTTCATCTTCCATCCTCCATCCTGTGTCACTTCAGACCTCGCTTTACCGCTCCCTCATCACTACACGCAGGCTATTGCTGCAGAGCGCAGGGATGACGGCATATCCCGCACTGCATTATTTGCCGGCGCGTACTGATGAGGGAGCCGTAAAGCAAGGTCTTAAGCCCCCCCCCGCAGCTGCACCTGAGGTGAGAACGGCTCTCGCCTCCCCTACCTCTGCCCCTGCAAAGCGGGACAAATGTAGGGATAGCAGGACAGAACCCAAAATCAGGACTGTCCCGGACAGTTGAGGGGCATGATACAAGAACAACAAAGAAACTTGATGAATATGACTGCAGATAGGAGCCAATTTGGCCCATCTGTCTATTTATCCCTGCTATAGGAACTCAAACCTTACTTGCCTTGCCTTATGTTCTGGAAAGTGTTATGCCTCTTCCATGCAGCAATTCCCTTACTGTATTCAATGCTACCATTTCTGCCAGAAGGGTTTTCCACTCATCTATGACTCTCTCGGTAACGTAAAACATCCTTACATTACACTGAAACCTTCGACCCTTTTGTCATTGTCAAGAGATATGCAAAAGATGTTCATAAAATTGTGACAGCACAGTGTAGAGGAATATATACCCCCTTGCTTTGTTGTCCCCCCAAAAAAAATTATATTAGCGAAATTGAACATCCTTTAAGCTTATAATGTTGTCAGCAGATTTCTTCTTTACCTCAACACCATGAATACTGATTTAGTATTTTGTTCTTAGGAAATAAATGGTTCTATTAATCCATAATGATTGTGGGAGGCTTGTAGTATTCATAACCAGTGGGAACATAGCATAATGTGTCACTGAACCTTTATTATAAATTTACTGTGAGGAATATAATAATAATAATGAGAACAAGTACTAAGGCTTACATGCTAATTGCCGTGTTTTCGAAAGAGCTAAGGAGGCCCTCTGATTACATCCTATCTTTTATGCATCGGAGTTGCACTTGCCTTAAAGTAAATTGTGTATCCACCTTTAATAATGCATACAGAACTCCGCTTGAGAGCTTCAATTTGTAAACATTCAGCCCCTGGCATAAATTTCACATTAAGAGATGTTGTCTGAAGTCTTGTGAAACACACTTTACAGAAGGTGAAAGTACGAATGGCCTTCATGTTCCCGAAATGGCAAGGTAAAGTTTAGTGCAAGTTAATTATGCAATATGATTTTATTACTCTAGACTGAAATGAGAACATTTCAATTTGCACTTTTAAAAAGCACATACATCCCTTTACACTGTTGCTTAACATGCTCATTTATATTAAAATGGGGGGAAAAAAAAGAATTATGTATGTCAATATATCAGCTTTTATTACTTTATTTTAGACAGACTTGGTCCATTCTATTGTTAGGTCATCCTTTTTTCAAAATATCTAAATGTCTCTGCGACCAATTCTAAGAGAAAATCTTAGAGACGTATGTCTTGTGAGAACAAAGCAGCGGCATACAGCATTAGTTAACGTCAAATGCATTAGCAGTGTGATGGAACCTGTGTGCTAAGAAAATACATTCTCTTGGATGGAAGGGACTTCACTCTACTATGTGATATTGGTTAGGTTGAAACTACTACCTTACGTGGCAGTATCTGGATTTTGAAGTTATACGGATAAATCCCCTACTAGTACAACTGTTCACTTTAAGGGAAAGACAAAGGAAAATAAATATTGGTCCTGTTATGTTTATGTTCCGTTGAAAAACATTCTCAGAATGCAACTCCAACTTTTCATATGATATCACAGCAATGGCATAACCATACTCGGGAACTCTCTGGGTTTGACCTGGAGTCTCCAGAGGAAGCCTTGCTTCCTGGTCAGTTACTTGTTTCTCTAGGCAGAGTGACATTTGGTCACACTCTCTCCCCACATTTTCCTCTTACCCCACACACCAAAGACTGTCTGGGGCTTGCCCCTCTTCTACATGCCGCTAGCCCTGCCCCTTAATGAAACCTCTCAGACGAGAAAGCGCTCAAAATTGCCTACCCTTTGCAAGGTATAGGCGTAATATAAAATGCAGGACCACCTCTCCATTATGTATTCTGTATTGGAAATAAATTGTTGTGTTTTAACCGAAGGGTGGTTTTAACTGCGTGGACAGGCAGGGGTTAACTTGCTTGAGGGTACAGAGATGACACTTTCACTCAATGGATGGAATCATGCACACAGTCTATTAACCAAAACAAAATACATGCACAAAAACAAGCTAAAAGAGGAATGAAACAGATTTTGCTTACATTCCTTTCTGCACAAAGCTAAATTCTGTTTCACAATGTGAGACATGCTGCAGGGCCGGGCACCAGGCACCATACATTGAGTCTCGCCATTTCCTGAAAGGGGCCAACTTTTATATGTTTTAGTAATACATGAAAGTCTATGTAAGTATTTGTTTACATGCTCATAAATCGTGTATTTAGCTAGAAAACCAGGAAACTCACTGTTCTCAATATACTGTTAACATCCTAGATTCAAGGACATGCTTTGCTGTGTTCAGCCCACTAGAACATTCTATATGGCATAATTTGGATTTAATGTTACTTTTATACTTTTATACAGAAAATAACTGAAAAGCAGAATTTTAACCCTTTTCCTTAACAATTAACTCTTACATCAACATGCCTTCATCACACTATATCGTGACTCACTTGTATGCGTTTACATTACAATAAATGTGAATTCAAAAGCATAAGCCAGTTTTATGATAGCATGTCTGGTACATTAAATGTAGATGTCGCTGCCTGCTTCAAAAACACTCTATTGTGAGCCATGAAGCTTGGAGCAGGTCTGAAGACCCAGAGACTTTTCATCGCCACAGGAGTAGAAGCGGCCTTCATCAAGCCCCTGTGTCATTGATTCTCAGTGAATGAACCCAAACAGTCAAGAAGGGGTCATTGAGGAAATGCATATGACCCATGGTTACAGCATTAGCTTGTGGCTCTAGCAATATATTTTGTCTTGCTGCTGTTGAATTCAGATAATTAGAGATTTTGCTCCATCCTGCAGCAGCAGAGCCTGTGAAAAGTCTCTGGGAAGGCACAGTCCTACCATGCTTCTTTTCTCAGAGAGTAAATTGTATAGCGCTTTGCAAACAATGTAAAGTGAAGCAAAATCAAAATTTCGGATTATGGTGGTTTATCTATAGCAAGGGCGTCCAACATGCGGCACCTCGAAGTGCGGCCCGCGTGAGATCGGCAGTCAGGGCAACCGGGATCACAATAGCCCTGCTGTTTACCTGTTGGACGATCTTTTGTACTGCACAGAGGAAGCGGAACTCAGCAGAGTTCACGTGATATCACATGACTCTGCTCCAGTCCTGCTTCCTCTGTTCAGTACAAGAGAACGCAGAGGGAGGCCGTGCCCCCTGCTGAAGTCTGTGAGCGGCATCGAGAGAGCTGCAGTGCCGGTAAGGGGGTGGGGGAGTTTGTTTGACTGAGTATGCATGATTGAGGGAATGAATCTGTGAATGAATGAGTGAGTGTGTGTGTGTGATAGCATGGATGTGTAAGTGCATGCTGAAACCTGGCTAGCTGCCCCCCTTGTGTATTGATGCTGCCAGCATGTACTGGCTTACTTGGCATGATAGGAGTGTCATTGCTAACAGAAATCACAGTCCCATCATGCCTAGGTTCCAGCATTTACTGGTTTCCTGGGTAAAAAAGGAGTGTGATTGTTAAAACAGCAATCACACTCCTATCATGCCATGTATATTGTTGATTTTTTTGTTCAATTTTGGTGTGTTACTTACTTTTGATAAAAGTGTGGTTAACTCACCAAAATTGGACAACAAAATACAATAACAATATTAATTTATATATGATTGTTGACAGCAATCTGCCAACCAGTACATGCTGGAATCTGGGTATGCCTGAATCCTTTGTACAATTTTGGTGTGTAACTTACGTTTATTAAAAGTGTGGGATTTTGTATTATTTTTAAAGGTGGGGGTGTTTTTGGTTTCTGCTAAGTGAACCCTGAATTTTTGTTTTTGGTCCAGAATTTTCATTTCGGTGTATCCCTAGGATAAATAGAACTATTTCATTTTTACTTATCCAGAATCCTGAATTTGTAGTCACACAAATCAGTGAGAGGAAAAGTAAAGGTTTTGTGTCGTTTACTTTATTTTAATCTGCATATTGTATTAAAGGCCATATTTTTCACAGTGAAAAATGAGTGCGGCCCTCGCACGTATACAATTCTGATGAAGTGGCCCACTGCAGAAAAAAGTTGGACACCCCTTATCTATAGTATGTACCACATGCAATTTCCAATTTCAGTGTGTGTAGTATATTATATATATATTATATTATTATATAATTTTTTTTTACTTGGAGTTTACTAAGGAATAAACAATGCCTTTAGGTTTTTGGCACCTCGACATACGTTTTTATCTCATTGCTTAAGCCAACCCAGTGAGTATACAGGAACGAAACTGATTGTTATTGTAATTCCCTGATCTGGACAATGGGGATAAATGGGAATTAGTTTATCTGCAAGAATTAACTGTAATTTACTCAAATCATGTGGGAGCATATACAGATGCAAATAAAATTCTGACAATACACTCTGATCAGAAACATTTATTATGTAAAATGGTGTTCTTTTTTTTAATCTTTAGTTTCTTTATGCCATCAAACTCAAACATAATAAGTACAGGAATCATATGGCAACTGTGTAGACCTCTATTGATTTTGTTATCTCCCTGGGCTAGTTGGATGAGATTACATTAATAAAATGTTTTAAGTATATTACTTGTGCTTGGGGGTGTTAAGTCTTCCATTAGCAGGTTAAGAACTTTTGAGGGGTAGAGGGGAATTTCCAATGTCTAAGCTGGAATTTGGTAGGTCAGTAATGCCAGTAAGAAGATAAGTAAGAATAGCTATAAAACAAACCTACAACTAGATAAAATGAAAGTTGCGTAGTCTTTCTACCATTTTACTAAACATACTAGTGAAGGTACTTATTCTCTTTGACTTCTCTGCAGCTTTTTGCCACAGTTGACCACCCCCTCCTCCTACAAACCCTATATCATCATGGCATCCATGACACAGCTGGTTCCTGGATCATATCCTACCTCTCTGATCGTACTTTTAGTGTCTCCTTCACTGGAACATGCTCCTCTCCCTTATCTGTTGGTGTTCCTCAGGGCTCAGTTCTTGGGCCTGAACTATTATCTTCCTTTGGCCTCCAGTACCATCTATATGCAGATAATACCTTAATCTAAATTTCCTCTTCTAACCTTTCACCCTCTCTTCTAACTTACCTCACTGACTGTCTTTCACGAATTGCACCATGGATGACATCCCATTACCTAAAACTCAACATCTCCAAGAGTAAACGTATGATAATCCCACCATCCGCTCTGTCCACAATTCCTGACATATCTCTTACTGTTGACAAATCCACTTTCCAACTGACAGACCAAGGTTGCTGCCTTGGTGTCTCGCTTGACTCTGCTCTTACCTTCATCCCTTACATCCAGTCCCTCATCAAATACTGTCGCCTTCCCCTGAAAAAAACACCTTCCAAATTGGCCATTCGTCCTAAGAACAAAAAAATTGAATCTAATTGCCTGTGATCTCTCTTTTTGATTATTGTAACTCCCCTAACTGGCCTCCCTCCCGCCTTTCACAGGTCCAATCCATCCTCAACACTGCAGCTAGATTAATCTTTCTTTCCTACCGTTCCTCATTGGCTCCCTATACCCTCCAGAATGAAATTCAAACTTTCTGACCCTGGCCTACAGAGCTTTTAACAACTCTGCACCTAAATTTCCTATCCAAATACACCCCTAACCCCCTAACAATCGGCTTCTCTCTTCTACATCATTATCTCTTCTCACTCCTGTATTCAAGATTTTGTTCATGCTGTATCACTTCCGTGGAATTCCCTTACAGTTCATGGTTAAATAATTATGTTAATGATGCTACTAAAAGGACCAAGGGACCAGAAGTTTACTTTGTCTTGGGACATATCTCGACCAGAAATATGT
This sequence comes from Spea multiplicata, assembly GCA_009364415.1. Taxonomy (NCBI): domain Eukaryota; kingdom Metazoa; phylum Chordata; class Amphibia; order Anura; family Pelobatidae; genus Spea; species Spea multiplicata. The sequence goes on from VKOC01020546.1 coordinate 22,545, forward strand.
AGACATGCAAAGTTAGACATGCACAGTTATTATTTTTACATATAATATGATAATTTCAGTTGCATAAAATTACCACTGATTTGTCACTGCTATTTATAAACATGATTATTCTTAGAGGCACTAGTACAACAGGTGTAAGTAACATATTGTAATGATGTAAAGTATAATTACAGTGAGATATCTTATCAGTCTAATTTTCTTTTAATCTTTTGTGGAAATGGTTAGGTCCTCTTGTTAATACAACTGCCCCATAATGTTTCCACAACCACTAAACCTCTGCTAACTTGCCTACATAATGATTATTAAACAGCCTTTATAATGTTGCGAACAATGAAGAAAATCACAACCATTATGCAAATTTAATACAACTAAATTGTTCATATTAATAGATAATGGTTATGTCTAAAATAAGCATTTAGCACCATATGCAAGAATTAATAAGAACACCAAAAATGTAATTCAGATCTAAAGCAAATCTAACGGGAAACTCCCTTGAGCAATAAAAATGCAGGGCAAAGTAATTAATCAATGAAAGACGTCTGAGGTCTACTATTGCAGAAATGCTATATGAGTTTAATCAGGAAACTTTTAATGTGTTTTGCTTATAAAGTTCCAAAAATGTGCTAAATAAAAACACGTTTGTTTACTAGCCTTTCAGTTTACAGTTGAGTTGATCATGAGTTGAGTTGGTTTACCCAGCTTAATGAAATTAAAACTCAACTTTCTTGCTCCTGAGAAGTTCAGCTGATTTTTTTCAAGTCAGATCCTTTTTTTAGTTGTATAATTAGGTCAATGTTCTGTGAACAAATGAGTATATATATGCGATTCAGAGCAATCTGACGTGAGTAGGCAGTCGAATCCACTTATTCTGAGTGGACTTGAGTTGTGGGTGACTTGGCAGTTTAGTTTACTTTAATAATAGAAGAGTTGCTTAACTGATGCCAAGCTAGAGCAAAGTGACAAAAAACATATCTTTTTAATAAACACCAAAGAGTTTGAAAAAAACATTATCTAAACCACTATATTAAAACAGTTACAGTAAGATTGTAGCAAACAGATGATTTATAGCACACCCATTTTATACAGAAGGACATCTAGTTGCCTGCGCTTAATAGGTTGTAATGTAAAGGAGGTGATATATTTGAAGAAGATCTAGAAATATTGTTGACAGTCAGTTTCAGCCACTAGTAGCTTTACTTTGAATTAAAAGTCAAATTATTCAAGCCATAAAATATGAGCTTGAGGGCAAACACAAACGATACAGTAGTAAAGATTCGGTGTATAGAGTGAACAGCTCCTGGTAACTTCCACACTGAGTATGCGTCTGCGTAACACAGTGGATCTGCAAGAGGGATTACCAGCCCCCCCACTTCATCTGTGTGTGTGATCTTATGATTATATTGATTTTGTGACAAAAAGGTCAGAAGTGACTCTATTGTCTTGGAAATCAGATTGAACTGGATGTGTTGAGCAAATGAAGACACAACAGATGAAACTCATATTGGTTTAGTTGCTCCCAGTACAGTTTTATACATTAATTCTTACGTATGGATCAAAACTGGTAGCGTTGCCTTTGCCGTGCATGTTGTATACAATGGCTACGGCTGCATCTGCGCATACATTGTGTCCCTCTTTTATAGCACAATGATACAAACTTGTTATTGGCTTCAATCCCAGCTACACAAAAACAAAGCTTGCAACTGTTTCTCGCTCACTGTGAAGCAACTGCGACTATAGCTGTAAGAATACTTTACAAAATACCAGGATGCAAAACGAATACAAATGCTACAATAACAGTGGGAAATAAAAGAATATTAATGAAAAGAGCTTTGTACTTTTCTGCTAGATTGCAAAAATGTCATTATGTACATTGTCTTTCACAGAGTTGAGCAAATGAATTTATGCCTATTGTTCCTAAAAGATTAGCCCTTGCTTTAAAGCATAGCAATAAAACAGATGTGTTTTTCCCTAACTGCTAAGAGAAATAATAATACAGCACCAGCAAGTAATATTATCGATGAATTGAAATTAATACAGACAAAAGAGAGTGACGCGTTTCAGTTGAAAGAGAATTGCAGAGCTTGCTGCACTCGCAGGCTGGGTTTCTTGAATTTGTTTTTGGGCCAAATTAATGTTCACTTTGTATAGCCCCTTAAGGACAATGGGCAGTCCCTAA
>VKOC01020547.1:0-31078 GCA_009364415.1 Spea multiplicata
CAAAGGCAAAGCCCCTCTCAAGAGACACTGTGTCACCCTTCCCCCTGCGGGGTCTGATCCCGACGCTTCTCCATCCAGGGAGCTGGTCGAAGAATACGAAATTTTGGATGAGTATCGTGCTGGTTCTTCCAGCTCGCCACCTCCCACTGACTTTGGGCGAGATATGACACCTGATTTCCCCAAGCCTACACCCTCGGGGCCCGACCAGCCCTTCGAAGTCATGGATGCCCTCGGCTTCCCACTTTTTGATCCTCGGGCTCTCCGCCACCCACGATCAGCGGAGTGGACACCCTCCGCTCACATCGCGGAATTCATGAAATTTTGGCTGCGTCGCCCCCTGGACAAGGAGGTTCGTCAGCGCTTGCGGTCTGAGTGCCCTAGACCTACCCTGCCTGCCAAAGTGTCGAATACGCCAGAATTCGATCAATCATTTGTTACCTTCCTTTCTGGCACAGGAAGAGATCCTCGGAAGGGTATCGAATTGGGGCTGCGGACAGCGCAGGATAAACTTCTGGACGCTACCGGGCCGCTGGCTCAGGTGTTCCAAATGGCCGACGAGGCCCTAACTGAAGGCTCTCCTTTGGACGCCCACCTGGTTAGGGAATGGATCCAGAGGGCGTTTTGTCTCCTGGGCAATGCCAACTGCGCCATCTCAGCGGAACGGCGCAAGGCCGCCCTCTTCAAATTAGATGCGAAGCTGGCCGATCTGGCCCCAAAGGAACTGGGCCCTGATGCCAATGGCCTCCTCTTCGGAGAGAAGTTCATAAAGAACTTAAGTCAACATGTCAACGTCTTCACGTCACTTAACAAAGCGCAAACATCCATGAAGCGTGTCTTTCGCTCCGGGGAGCGTTTTTCCTCCAGGGCTGGCCGGCAGAGGGGTCGTGCCGCCAGCAGGGTCGCCTTCGGCTCCAGACCCCGTTTTCCCCACGCCTCGACGACTTACCGGGCCCAAGACCGCGCCCCGTTCGGCCGTGGCTACACTAGAGGCAGAGGCTCCTCCACCTACCGAGGGAAGACGCCTGCGGGTAAGAGTTTGTCCTCTCCTTCCCCTTATTCCGGTTGCGGGTCGGTTGGCTCATTTCACCCTTGCCTGGTCCACCCTCACCTCCGACCCCTGGGTCCTCGAGACTGTGTCGGGTTTTCGTCTAGAGTTTGTTTCCCCTCCGTGTCAGGTTTCCCCTCCCTTTTCCCCCCACCTAGCGCGCAGCTCCCGGGCCCTGGTAGATTCCGAGTTGTCCTCTCTCCTCGCGAAGGGCGCCATCGAGCGGGCCCCCGGCCCTCCCTGTTTCCTAAGCAACATCTTCCTCGTGCGCAAGAAATCGGGAGAATTCCGCCCTGTGATCAACCTCCGCTCCCTGAATGCGCTAGTGGTTTATCGCCACTTCAAAATGGAAGGTATCCACCTTCTGAGGGATCTCCTCCGCGAGAACGACTGGTTCACGCGGCTGGATTTGAAGGACGCCTATTTGACGGTTCCAGTCCGTCCGGGGGATCGGAGATATCTCCAATTTCGTTGGCAAGGGGGTCTGTGGCAGTTCACGTGCCTTCCGTTCGGTCTCAGCTCCGCACCCTGGTGCTTCACGAAGTTGCTGAAGCCGGTGTCGGAGTATCTTCGCGTTCGCGGCGTGCGGTGCATCGTCTATTTGGACGATGTGCTCCTCATGGCCTCCGACAGGGATTCCCTAATCCGGGACACGGTCTTAGCAGTCCGCTTGTTCCAGGACCTCGGCTTTATCATCAACGAGGCAAAGTCGGTCCTAGTCCCTACCCAGTCGATTCAGTTTCTGGGTTTCACCGTGGACTCGGTGTCGGCGGTACTCCGGTTACCACGGGACAAGGTTTTGGCCATCAAGAAGGAGATTCGGAGATTGCTCCGATCTTCGATGGTTTCCCTCAGGGCTCTCGCTCGCGTGATAGGTCTTCTCTCGGCCTCTATTCAGGCCATTTTTCCCGGGCCCCTCCACTATCGGGCTCTCCAGCGTTTGAAGACTCGTCATCTTCGCGCGGCGGGCTCTTACGACCATTTCGTCCCTTTGTCCGACGAAGCGCGTTTGGAACTTCGTTGGTGGCTCTCGCACATGGACGCCTGGAACGGTCGGGCCATCTTCGGCTCGGTTCCGGATTTCGTCCTGGAGTCGGACGCCAGCCTACTTGGCTGGGGCGCAGCGTGCGGGGAGACGGCGACGGGGGGTCTCTGGTCCGACGTGGAGCGTGGACTCCACATCAACTGTTTGGAACTAATTGCGGGTTCCTTCGCGGTCCGCAGTTTTACCAAACACGTTACCCACTGCTCCCTTGTTCTGCGCATGGACAATGTGTCCGCGGTACGGTATATCAACCGGTTAGGGGGTACGAGGTCGAAGCTCCTTACGGAACTCACCAAGGACCTTTACCAGTACTGTCTGGACAATCATCTGTCCATTCGGGCGGAGTATCTGCCCGGAAAGGAGAATCTGGTGGCGGATTGGTTCTCGCGCCACTGGAGGGACGCCAGCGACTGGCGCCTTCTTCGGGACGTGTTTCTGGCTCTGGATCGGTCGCGGGGTCCTTTTCATCTGGACCTCTTCGCGTCCCGGTTGAATCGCCAGACCGATGCCTTTTTCAGCTGGTTGCCGGATCCGCTCTCTCAGGCGGCGGATGCCTTTCTGCAGGTCTGGCCCCGTCGGGGCGCCTACGCGTTCCCGCCGTTCTCTATGATCCTGCGCACTCTCCACTGCCTCAGCAGACAGGGGGCTACGGTTCTGGTGGTCACCCCCTTGTGGAGGACACAACCGTGGTTCCCGCTGCTGTTGGAGTTGTCTTGCGACGATCCCCTTCTCCTTCCCGCCTCTCCGGATCTGCTTCAGGACCCGGAGGGGAACTCCCATCCTCTCATTCTTCAGGATCACCTGTCGTTGGTGGCCTGGCTGGTTTCCGGGGATCCTGGGATGTGTCGGGATTATCGTCGGGGGCTAGAGACCTTCTCTGGGGCTCTTGGGCCCCGGGAACACGTAAGTCCTATCTGCAGGCCTGGAATGTGTGGTGTCGCTGGTGTGTGGAACACGGTTGCGATCCCACTACGGCCCCTATTGTTGCCGTGTTGAATTTCTTCGCACACCTTTATTCCCTGGGTAAGTCTTATCGGACTATTAATTTGTTCCGATCGGCTATCTCCGCCGCCCATGTCCCTGTGGCGGGCCTGGGTGTTGGCAAGGACCCGTCGGTGTGCCGTCTCCTCCGCGGGATTCGGCTCGCGCGTCCCCCTACGGCTCGGTACTCTTATTTCTGGGACGTCTCGCGGGTCCTGGATTTCATCGAGGCCTGGCCGGATAATGTCCGCCTTTCCTTTCGTCAGCTTTCTGCCAAGACTGCGTTGTTGTTATGTTTGGTGTCCTTTCGGCGGGTGGCTGACGTTCTGGCGTTCGATGTGGACTCCTTTTCCTTTTCTCCTGTCGGGGTGTCGGTCTCCGTCTCTCGGAGGACTAAATCTCAGTCGGTTTCTGTTTCCTACCCTTATTTCCCGGATAGGCCCAGGCTCTGCGTAGCGCAGTGTGTTCAGGCTTACCTTGCGGCTTCTCGTCAGTTTCGTGTTTCTTCTTCGGGTCCCCTCTTCATTTCCTATGTGCGTCCGTTTCGGCCAGTCTCCTCTCCCTCGCTGGCCAGATGGATCCGTTGGATCCTTGGCCTGGCTGGCATTGAGGCTTCGTTTGGGGCTCACTCGGTGCGGGGCGCCGCTGCGTCGGCAGCTTTGTCCCTTGGGAGCTCTCTCTCGGATGTCTTGTCCGCAGCTGACTGGTCGCGCGAGTCTACGTTTCGCACTTTTTATTTTCGTCCTCTGCCGCATGCCTCCTGTGCGCTGTTGCGGCGTTAAAATTGCAAAATACGAAGCCTCCTGTCTTGTGGTAAAATTAGGGATTAATCTAGCCTTGGTGCTGTATTAATCTAAATTTTATAAAAGACAGGAGGCGAGTATTTTCCCTCCCTTTCTTTTCCCTCCCTGTGTTTTGGGGGGTCCTTGTGGGTGCCGATTTGCTGTGCCTTTTTCATGCTGTTTCTTCCAGGTTACGAGTTCGTTCGCCTGGTATTGTCATGTTATCTCTGTTTTTTCAGGTCGCTCTGCTGCCCTGTGAGTGGTTCCGGTTTCCATTTCCTGGTTGCCTATGGAGTTTCTGCCTGTTCTGAGGCTGCTGTTCCTGCCTTCGGTTCGTGTTGATTGGCACACCTGTTCGGCGCCATTGCAAAGAAAGAGGAGGAGTTGCTGGATGCCTGGACTGTTATAGGGTCCTGCTCTTTCTGATTGGTTGTTGTTATTATTGTTGTTAACTCCTTTGCTGCTGGAGGTTTCAGTAAAGAAGGATAATGCAAAATACTCGCCTCCTGTCTTTTATAAAATTTAGATTAATACAGCACCAAGGCTAGATTAATCCCTAATTATTTTTGATAAACATAACAGATTCCTTCTTTTAGTATGTGGCTGTGTGCTGGATACACATGGCTGCTTGTACAAGTAAGAGCATAATGTACAGCTGCATGAATTGGACAGGTGCACTAGAAAATGAAATGTAGTTTTAGCCTTTTAACAAATGTAACAAATATCACCTGTTTATTGGAGACTGAGCATTTTTCTGTTTGGTTGATTATCAAGATGATGCATTTGGCCTGTACTTTAAATAGAGATATGGTGGCCTGTGCCAGCGCACAGCATAAATGGAGTTATAGTGTCTGCATTTATTAAGTGTATTACTGTGACCATTTGCTGACTCAGCCCTTAGTAAATCAGATTCCTCTAAATGCTGAAAGGATTTCTGCTAAATTATTGGTCCAATCAAAAGCTTATGAGTAATGCTATACAAAGCTTCCTTCAAATGAAATATTTCTCTACAAACAAATTACAAGCCAAATAGAATGGGGATTGATCACTTTTATGGATACAACGGGAAAAAGGCAAGCTGGTGAAGCAAACCTGATATCATATTTTTATTTTTCATGAGGAATATAAGCTTGTTTATATACTCACATTTCCAGTTTGTACAAAGTATTTGTGTTAACTGAATATTAAAAAAATGGCTGTGCCACCAAAAAAGTATTACAATAATGACTAAGTATATGTGTCTTGATAAAAATATAGCAACTGATTTCTATATTTACCTTTTTATTTCATCCATGAAATTACATATGTCTTAAATTTGAATTATGGCTATAAGTGTTTTTGTTCCAAAAGGTTATTCAATGGTTATCCTCTTATCACAGATATTGGTAAATAAAACTGTGGCCTTCTCAATCCATGTAAGTGGTCTGGTTTTATTATTATTATTATTATTATTGTTCTGTAATTGGAGGGAGATATATTTGACTATGACTTAATCAAGCCAGCCCTGGAAACCAATAGGTGAAAAGTCATGCTTTAGTCAAGGAATTCCAATATATATATATATATATAAATGTAAAGACTATTTTAAATGTCATAAGATATGCTTTCATTTTGTTTAAGTGTTAGTATTAAATTAGGAAATTAATAACAAGCTAACTTTAGATATATCAGTAGATTGAACCATTTGGTGTTAAAAGAAGGAAGTAACTACTAAACTTAGACAATGGCTGTGTGAGCTTGTGAATTTCTGTAAACCGTATAAAATAAAGCAGAAACTCATGTCAGTAATTTCTATATGTTCACAATTCATACCCCTCCTCCTTCACAAAGGCAGGGTGATCCTTGACAATGTCCCTTGTTAAGATATTATCCAATGAAGATTAGCAGGCTAGTGAATGATTTTTAGCTTTGACAAAATATATAGTATAAAAAAAAACCCAGGCCTTAGATTTTTAGGGTTCCACGCAGTATGTAAGCTGTCCCTAGCACTGCACTCTTCTGGACAGAGTGTTCTGATGTAATTCCTGGAATCTGTAGGAGCCACCCTTCCAATTTAGGATTCACAGCCGGAGTGCTCTTATGACCGCTAGGACCCCTTTAGCCTTCACTCTCCACATCTTCTCTAGATTTTCTTTTAAGTGCTGGTGCTTCTGTAGCTTCTCATAGTCCATCTTCCTGCTGTTGCTGTCACTTGGCACTGGTACATTTATGATTTGTCTTCTGGTTATTGTCTACTACCACGATGTCTGGTTGATTGGCCAGTACCGGCTTATTTGTCTGGATCTGGAAGTCTCACATAATATTAGCCCTGCTATTCCTTACAGCTTTCTGTGGAATCTCCCATTTGGGAGGATTTAGCCCCAAATCTGTGCAGATGCTCCTGTACACAATGCCAGCTTGCCGTTCCGTGTATACTGTTCTGCAAGCAACTGAAACCTTCATTAACCCTCATTGCTTCCAAATTGCAGTCAAGAACACTCCACACACACATACAGAAATAAATAGAAAACAAAAGAAACATACATTTAAAATAAATAAGTTAACAAAATAGGGCCTCCTATCAACCAAGAGGCACTGACAATTACCCCTTTCTCCCCACCCCATGTGCAGTAATTAATCAACCTTGGGATGATGAGGGTAGCTATTGGATATCCAGACACATAGGGTGTAGATGTGCAAGGGTTAAGAGGGCAAGCTAGGTTAACCCTTCCAATGCCAAACCTCTGCGTTAGCCCAACACAGGCTCTGCATGAAAACTGTATGGATAAATGTTGGAATCACCTGCAAACCCCAGGGTTAGTAAATGCCATTATATAAGTCTATAAGGAATCTAAAATGTACTAACCAATTTGCACTTCAATTTAGAAAACATGAGTGCAAATATATAGCACTGGATGTTCCCCTCTTCAGGTTATTAAACAATCACCAACTGGCCCTCCAGATGTTGTTGTCTGCCCTATACTCCCTCAGTCTTTTTTAAAACATGTAAATCCAGCTGCATTATATATTTACTTAATGGCGCCTGTTCTGCATGGCAATGATCTCTACAAATTATAATACTTTTTATACAAAAATATCTTTTCTAGAAGCTTACATGAAATTTATACATACAATACCCTTCTATGATCCCCTTTAGGTTTGGATTTCCAGTACAGCTTTTTTTAATTTTTTGGCTGCAGATCTATCAAACTTGTAATAGTTTTTTTTGGGGGGGGATTAATATTTTCATCATATACAAAATAAAATAGTGTGTATAAAAGGGCATTGAGGAAAAATCCTGATAATGTTTAATTCCTGATAAAAAGCAAATTATCTACATTGTATAAAATACCAAGAAAATGGAATGCACAAAAATCAAACTTATTTAGGGCTTATCCGAAGAATTTGTGTTTTTACAAGATAAGGATATGTTTTATTCAAAATTCAATTTTATGAAGTATCCTCATGACCTCAATAATGAAAGTAAGTTAGAGTAAGTTATATTTTGTCTTATTTCAGAAAGTAAAATGATTTTTCTCAGAGCAGGTAACAAAACTATCATTTGTACATCATAACAGCTCTTTATCTTCTAGACAGTGTATTGAACCCCATGTAGATAGTACTCAAAACGTCTTCTTTTCTCTTCAACAGGGAACAAGATCATGCACTCTGCAGTATTCCATTTAACTGACGGAACTCCCGAGATAAAGGAAGTAGCATGGAGGTTTATCAGAAATTATAGGGAGCTGGGAAAACTATAAGACAATTTCGTTCCCCAACAGAGAATGTTTTCTAGTAGCCTTCTTCCTTCATTCTGTTACTTACAGTTTCAATCTTTCTTCTAGATTCCATAAATGACTAAAATCCATAATCTGTTTGCTATTTAGCATGTTATATGATTAACTTACTTGACTTTTCTAGTCAAATATTCCCTGACTCTTCTAGTGCTTTGAAGATTCACATCTCTGTTAGTTCTATTTTTAATTTTGTGCAATGTGGAAAATGCTCACATTTCTAGTTAATTAACATTTTCGTATAAATTCCTAAATATAGCTTACAAAACTGTCATATAGGTTCATATTTAAGAAGCAGACAAATCAAACCTGAAACTCCAGTAAATAAAAATGTTCTTTGCTATTAATAGCCATATTTCTCTCTAGATTATTAATATTTTACTCCCATCTACCATTATGTTATTTAGCAGAACTATATGTTGCAAACCTGTCTAATGTAAACTATGCAGTTTTCTTTTTTTATCCCTTGTAAATAATTCCTAATAATAGCATCATTACATCCTTGGCATAAGGATTACTGTGTAATTCAAATTTTATGAATTTCTCTTTTGGTGCAAGCATGGGTGTAGAAACCGGGGGGGGTAATCATGCGGGGGGCAATAATGAGGAAATCTCCCCCAGGGCTGTAGGAATCCCCCCCTCCCTGTGGCCACCCCCTTCAGCCCGTGTTTGCAAAAAAAGAGATGGAGAGGAAGTGGGGTACAGGATGGTGAGGAAAGAGGTATCTGATTGGGAGAAAAGGGGGGTATATGATGGGGGAAAATGCTACCCCCCCCCCCGATTTTTAGGGGCTCCTACGCCCATGGGTGCAAGGGAGATATATGTTAATATTTTTTTTTCCATATTTACACCATTTGTCGGTTTTAAAGAACATTAATAACCCTCTGCAGGGTAGGTGATTTCTTGCAGGATTCCAGACAAAATACATCATTCCCTGCTATCTACAATTTATCAATAGCCTTTTAGCAGGATAGGATGTTTAAAGAGATTTTATATATAAATGGGTAAGACTTTTTTCAATAAATGTTGGCCCTGCCATCATCTTCACATTACTGCAATGTTAACAGATGACCTGGTCATTATAACCATTTAGTGTATCTCAGTCATGTTAAAAAACATAAGCGATCTGTAATATATCTCACTGTGCAGTAAAACTTACAAAACATGGTTGATAAGTATTTGCTGATTAAAAAAAATCAAATTGTACACTTGCAGAAACCAGCAATACTACAAAAGGTGTGCTACAGAAATGGTTTTAATAACAAAAATGCCTTTGAAGAAGATGCCTTTGTCATGAAGATGCCTTTGTCATGAAGATGCCTTTGTCACAGTCTATTTATGATAACCTGATAAAAACAAAATATCTTAATTGTTTGGACTGTGTTGATAGGACTGATCCTGCATACCTGGGGTGTAGGTCACAAGATCACATTATTTCTATGCAACTATTTCTGGTGCCAGGAGAATAATTATTATTCCAACTATTTACATACTGCTTCTTACAATACATATATTCAAAGACTATGACAAAAGTAGAACTGACAGACTAGGACAAACTGATATACTATGTAAAGATAGGCCCTGTTTGCAAGCTTACAATCTAGAGATAAGTCCAAGTGTGCACCTCCCCAACGTAATTGATCTACACAAACATTAACACACTTACACACACAGAAAAAAACCCAGTGACACAGACTAACACACTCATTCACTGTAACACGCTTGCATGCACACATACACGGCTTCCGCACATACGGAGCAAGTCTTCATACTGACACCTTTTCCAGTCCTCCCTGCTAAAAAACTGAGATGGCATATAAATAAATGTACGGTTGAGTGGTTAGAATGAAACTGTGCATAATATGGCTGAACAAGGTTTTCTTTATTGTGCAAATGGAAGACTTGGTATGGTCGGCTAAAGGAATGGAGTTCCAACACAATAGGAGATGGTTTTGGTGGAATGATTTTGTTGCCTCCTCTGATTTTATGAGACTCCTTGGCCCATCTTTATGTGTTTCTCCCAATACTTCTTAAGATCTCCAGACAGCCAAAGTTCACCTCATCCATACAACTTTGTAGTAAGATGATTCTAGAGATTACCTCTCTGCTTAACTATTCTCTAGTACCTGGGGTGTCAAAGTTTTTTCTGCAGTGGGCCACTTCATCAGAATTGTATACGTGCGAGGGCCGCACTCATTTTTCACTGTAATTTTTAGCATTTACTAAGATATGCAGTTTAAAATAAAGTAAATGACACAAAACCTTTACTTTTCCTCTCACTGATTTCTAGGTTTAGAAATTTTTGTGACTACAAATTCAGGCTTCTGGATAAGTAAAAATGAAATAGTTTCTATTTATTCTAAGGATGCACCAAAAATGAAAATTCTGGACCAAATTCAGGGTTCACTTAGCCGAAGCTGAAATGACCCCTACCTTTAAAAATAATTAAAAAAATCCCACACTTTTAAGTAAGTTACACACCAAAATTGTAAAAAAATTAATGTTTATATATATATATATATATTATATATATATAATATATATATTAAACGCTTTTATTAAAAGTAAGTAACACACCAAAATTGGACAAAAAATTCAACAATATGACTTGGCATGATAGGAGTGTGATTGCTAACAGCAATCACACTCCTATCATAACTAGGCAACCAGTAAATGTTGGAACCCAGGCATGATGGGACTTTGATTGCTGTTAGCAATCACACTCCTATCATGCCAAGTCAGCCAGTACATGCCGAAACCTGGCTAGCTGCCCCCCTTGTGTATTGATGCTGCCAGCAGTATGGGGTCTGCACATCACTTACAGCCACCCTGTACAGCCACCCTGCACCATTGCCCCCACTTACACATCCATGCTATCACACACACACACTCATTCATTCACAGATTCATTCCCTCAATCACGCATACTCATTCAAACACCCTCCCCCACCCCTTATCTGCACTGCAGCTCTCTCGATGCCGCTCACAGGCTTCAGCAGGGGGCGCGGCTTCCCTCTGCTTTCTCTTGTACTGCACATTCACGTGACTCTGCTGGGTTCCGCTTCCTCTGTGCAGTACCAAAGACCCTCTCACAGGTAAGCAGGGCCCATGTGATCTTGGTTGCCCTGGACGCATGTTGGACGCCCCTGGTCTAGTATACTCATCCTCCATTCATATATACATGACGGCAAGGAATATTTTCAGTTGATTTTTTTTCTTGACGAGCATTCTTTCACTGGAATTTATCCTTTAACAAACGTACGCTGTACTTACCCTGTTTGCTATTACATCAGCCAATGATCCTTTTTACATATGGTAAACCTATGAGATTCTCCTTCCAGAGAGTTGACAGTTTTGCCCATGTACTTTTGTTCTATAATATCGTCTTTGTTCACACCTTTGATTATACAATGTATATCTTCTCTGTGATTTTTCTTTTTGAGTAAACGGAGATTTAATATAAGAATGAAACAGTGCATTAGCAATATATTTAACTGACTGTTATAACATATTACAAATAGCATACAAAAGATTTTGTCTCTTCTTGTTACCTTTTCTTAAATTGTACAGAGCACGTATAGCATTAGCTGTTCATGCTTCTTTTTTAGTTGTATTTTCTAATAAACTTGTGCACACAAGAGGAATATGATTCTGACATTGAGCAAGATAAGCAGTTACATACCTGAGAAAAAGTAGTGTACACACATATCATCTGATTGTTGCAATTTTCTGATATTTTCACTTTTTTAGATTTTTGTGCTCTAGAAATGAAGACTAATAATACCAGGAACCAGAGAATAAAAATACCAGATAAAGTGCTTCAGTTACTACAATTAGCTCCTCTGTGTCAGGATAGCCTACTTCACTTTGGCAACTAGATGATGAGATTCAAAGCTAATAATTCAGGAAAGAGATGCGAGGAAATGGTGCACAGTTGCTGCAACTAGCAGTACAATCACACAATGTTTTCTAACTTACTTTTGGTGCTAACCATTTGGTATTCAAAACCAAGCTCTAGTAGAATCTGTGGTTTGGGTTCCTTTTGAAGACTTGGTGTTTTTCAATATCCTCTTATTCTCAATCTTGTTTCCTGTTTGCCTTGTCCATTTGCTGCCTGCCCCAACCTTAGTTACATTAATTAACTAACGTCTGTCTGATGCTTTGGTAGTGTGTTATTATCTCCTTAACTACCTGAGGCCTCACCATTGGGGTATTCCGGGGGTAGGCTGGCCCAGAGGGAAAGTTGCCCCCTGGCTGGTCCATAATTGCTCACAAAGGACCGGTCCGACAAGGACTGGGCCATGAGCAGAGAATGAAAAATAACTGCCAGTTCAGCTGTTATTTTGAAATCATATTTCAATCACTTCAAAGAGATAATTACATATGATGTAGTTAAAAATGCACGTCTAACGCATATATATATAGTATATGTACCGTTTTATAATTGGCCCCCCTACTTTGGTCCCCCCCCTAAATATGACAGCTGGAGACGCCACTGGGAGTGAATAGGCACAAATTCCAGGTTTTGGCGTCAAAATGTTCAAAAAGCTGGACATCATTTCCTGATCAGATATTATGGTGGCCATTTTGTGGCATGGCCGTAATCTATAAGTGTAGGAGCCCAGATTTAGATGACTTGAGGAGCATGGAGTCATATGGCGGTCTTCCTCTCAACCACTGGGACCCTCCCACTTTTGGAGGCGGCTGCTGGATGACGGAGAGGGGACTCCCTCTCCTCCGTGGCAGCTGCTGATGCAGGTTGGTGACAGTAACTTTAAAATATAAATGTAATATAAATATAAATTACTACTTCAATATTGCAAGAGAAGTATATATTTAATTAGACCTAAACAACATGTAAAAACAGGATAAACATAGTTCTAACAATCCTGCAATCATTAAAAATAGGAGAACTTTCACCTCTCAGTTAAAACCTGAGAGCTTCAGTATCAAGTATCAAGGTTTGGAATTCATTTAACTAGCAACTGTGTAAAAAACAAAGCTTCAAGTGTAAGACAGGATGTGAGCTACATTGCCTATTAACACAGCAGATCTGAACATATTTGGGATATAGCATAAAGTTATCAAAAGGCATTGCACAGAATAGGGGTCATATAAAAGGAGCATGGAAAAGATACAGAGCTAGTGTAAGGAGAGGAATAGGAGAGGCACTTTCTATTCACTAATACAGAAGATCCAGCATTTTTCCCTTGCTCCCTCCTTCTTTGTGATAATACTGTATTAAATGATGCGGTTTGGTTAATTATTGTGTTTATGTTTTTAAATGTAATCAGAGATGCCCAAAAATTGATGGTACCGCAGCCATGTACAATGTGTAAAAGCATAATCCCAGTATACCCAAGCTATATTTATTGGAATAAGTTATTTTAACAAGTAGATGTAAATCATAGGCTTTTCACTGAAAAGAATTTGTCATCTAGAAAATCTTTTTTGTGTTATTATTCCAGATTTCTGTGGTTGGGTCTTGAACTTCAAAATCAAAAGGATCAAACATGGTTTTGTAATGCTTGTCATGTAGAAGAAAAAAACATGACTGTTGAATAAAAGATTAGTACATTTCTTGAACAAAATATTGTTTAACTACTTGTAGGCTATGACATCCTAACTGGTAGAATAGAACAAATAAGCTCATGACTGTCGCATTCTGTGTAGTTTTCTTGAGGACATCTAGTACAAGCAGACTTCAAGGAGAGGATTTAAGATTTTGTAACCACTGAGATCATCCGCATCCATGGAAATACATACGAAATAACGAAGGCACTTGTAGGAGCATACAAATATAATGTAATGAAAGTATTCATGTTGCAAATAAATATTAGAGTGATTAACAAGAAGAGACAAACTCTTGTTAACCTGAACCTCTTCAGCCCTACAAGCAAAATATATTTCAACATAACCCAGAAGTCTGCTTTAAATGCATAAAATATATCTACTGTCATTTAATTTATTTACGTTTATTGAAATAATCATTGAAATAAAACAGTAACAATAAAGTGTTTAAATTACATATTGACAATATCATTGATAGTTTAAGCATAGTTCCCCAAAGTTCCAATTTGTTTAACTAAATTTGGAGAGAACATGGTCCAAAACAACATCAAATCCACATTCTGCCAGGATGTTACTTATCAAATTACATTTTTAAAAAAATGGTTATGGGTTTCACCTAGAACCATTATAAAATATTGCAATTGTTATCATGAGCTGACTTGGGGCTGTTTAGTCATATTAATATAATTTCTTGAAAACTAATGCTGTTAATGTAAAATGTTTCCTGTAAAAATATTTTCCATAGAAGTTTGCGGGCCAACATTCACAGAGTAAGATAATGATATGGTCACATTTAAAGACCGCAGAGGTCCTATGTTTAGAAATCCAAGCAATGGCCGCCACATGCCCCAGATTACAGGGGGAGCCCCTCTCCAGTGCGGGGTCCCAACATTGACGCCGCAAACCCTCCTGGGATGTTTCATTACTTTGCTTATTTAAATCAGTTTTCATGGTGATGTAGGGTGCAGGTTATTTGATATACATACACGCACCGGCATATGCGTCATCCAAAGTTGCCTGACCCCACACATTAGTGTGAGTGTGCATGGATACGCAATATCAGGTGACCAGTTTCCCATGCGCATGCTTCTATTCATCAAGGGCCTTTGATGTCCCTTGGTGTCTCTCACCTACAGTATCAGGGCTAATTACCAACATGATCGGTGGCAGGACATTTCTGTCTACTTTGCCTTTGGCAGTGATCGCTGCCTCACTGTGATCGTGAGGATAAAAGTGTCAAAGATGATAATTGTGGTGAGTTTTTTTTAATCATTTAGTCTTTTTAGCTGGCTGCCAACTCCAAATCCCTAACTTTACTGTAAAAATATTAAAGGTAAAATAAACTTTAAAAAATTTAAAAACGGGACAAATTTAACCCCACTGCATACGAGAAACATGACATACCATGGCATATTTTTCCCATTTTTATATTTTTTTTAAATAACCCTACTTGTCCTGAAAAAAATTATATAATTTATGTTGTTTTACTAAATGATATAGGGCAAAGTTATGCTTAAAAACACGTATAAAAAACACACCCTTAGGGGTTAAAAAGTGTGTTTAGGATTATAGAATAATGTGGAAGGTTAATGCTCAAGAAACCCTTTCGAGCTCCTAGAAAAAGAAGTCACATTATGACAAGAAAGAGCTATTGAGTCCAAAGGAGGGATTGTACCTCCCAAAGAGGGATACAGAACACATATCAATGTTTTATAAGCAAGACTTGCCACAAACACATTAAGCTACTCAATGACACACCAGATATGTGATATATACCAGCTATCTTGAAGCGATCCAGCAAATTTAGAACTGCTTTATTAGAGACTAATGTGCTATTCTCGAGAGTGTGTTTGTATTTAGTATAGTGACAGGAAGTTAAAGATATGTCAAAAACCATTTCATGCAAAAAATACACCTGATAAAGTAGGCAAAGAATTCAGCTTATTTTGTAGTGACAGGACTACATTAAGGCACAAGCTTTTGCATTATAACATGTACAGAGCAAATAAGGCAATTTTCCTCATCATAGTTGTAATTTATGGAGCTGGTTCCCTCAGCACATTTGTAGCGCCAGGTTAAATTGCAAGAAATGTTTTCAACAGACCAATTAAGAAATTAAAGCAACATTTGTGATAATTACGCTACCTTTATGATATGCCTATTATGATATCTGTCCATACAACTTCTTTGAACGTCATAAAAATAATAATGAAAAATACAAAACAACAAAAAATCCCTATCATTTCACTTTAAATAACACACTAAACTATCAAAAAAAAAGAAACTACTACCTGTCTGCTACTAAATTCCTTTTGAAGCATTAAGTGTGTTCTTACTTTTTGACACATGACTTCTCCATTTTGGCTTTATTTTTGGTGAATAAATCATGACATGTTGTAATAAGTCATGTGTTGTTGTTCATCTGAGGTTGTATTTACCCAATTTTTAGACCTGCTAAGGAAAAGATGATTGTTATTCTGTTCTGATACGTAAAACCATAGAATTCAAAGAGGGTGTTCTTTCTCTTTCACATGACTATATATATATATCTCTAAAGAGTGATGTTTAATGTTTGCTACTTGAATGAACATGTTCATTGTATGGCTCTCATTGTTAATTTTATCAGCTTTGTAAAGATTCTGCTATATTTTTTTATGAGCTGTGTTTAATCTGATTTGTTCTGAATTTCCATTAAGTGCATAATTTTGGTGCATCCTCTTTCATTATAGCAATTTTCTTACATTCAAATAGCTTTTATGAAAATTATTATAACTGCACAAACCTATTCACTAGTCAAATAATGTAATTCTATTCAGTAGTTTTTTCACTTCAAAAATCCTTTTTTGCAAGTTTTTAAAACTTAATTTGGAACCAGAACCAACTTTCAGCAATTTTTTGGAACAGAAAATAAAATCTAGCAGATAGTATATGAGACTATATAGAGTATACTATTGCCAGTGGAGGCGACTTCCTTTCTATTCCATTAACGTTACATTAACAAAACAACAGATTAGACAGAGAAAGCTAGTATCATTTTAAAAGGACACCCCAGCCACCATACGCATATGATAGTTGCATTGTTCCTTTCAATTTTTGTGGTATCCCCCTTGCAAGTCTGCTCTGCATAATCCCCCTATGCTCATGTGCCCCTTTGCCTGCCTCATAGCATATAATTTGATAAGTAACATCATGGCAGAATGTGGATTTGATGTTGTTTTGGACCATGTTCTCTCCACATTTAGTTAAACAAATTGGAACTCCATGCAGGAGGTGTGTTCAAACTGGCGTGGAACATTTACCTCCAGTCAGATCCAGCACTGGCTCGCAAAACTCTGCATGTTGGGGTCTGTTCAGAGCTCTGTACGCATGCATGGAAAGTGCCCCCAACTAAATACCATGCAGGAGTTGTGTTGGGCTGCCTCGCACGTGATACTGTTACCTAAAGCCAACTCTAGATCTGGCACATAGAATGCTGAGGGCAGGGGTCTGTTCAGATCACTGTACACATGCGTAGAAAGTGCTCCGAATGATTTTAATGGAAGTGTTTCCCCGTACCGATTGGCTGCTTCAACCATTTTGTGTACTTTATTATGCTTTCATCATGTTTAACATGTTCATCATAATATCTAGATTTGTAACAAGTGGCTACACAAATTCTTTCCCTTTCCCCAACACAACCAGAATTTGCCTTAGATCTTCTTTTGACTGGACAGTATGCCATCAGTTTACGTCTCAATCTTTTATATTGCTGTAGTTATAGACTAAGTGGGATTATTATAGAATTATTTATTTCATTATGAATTCTCTTTTAATTATTTGTACCTCACGTGGTAGTTGCATAATTTAATTGCTCTACAATTATAAATCAAAATTAAATCAGATGCTGAATTACTAAGTCTTAACCTAGCATTTATGACATGTTTTTTTGTATACAGTATACATTTTTGTATCAGGGTATACTTTTTTGCTTGTGACTGCAAATTCAAGCTATGAAGGGCTGCATTTTTTTTTTATAAAATGCAGCCCTCCACTCTGCCAATAACTAAAGCATAATGGCAGGGGTGGCCTCAGGGATAAGCCAACTAGGCCTATGACAGCAAACGTGGTGAATGCATCTATTGGGCTTCAGCACCCACATAGAGAGAGGGAGTGAGTGAGGCAAAGTGGAGGGGAGTGTGTTTGTTAGTGGGAGAGAGGTGTTAATGCTGGATCCATTACTTTCCAGAGGCCACTGGTAGAAATGTACTGGCACTGCTCACTTTTTACATGATTATATAGCAAAGTGCAGTTACTCTGTGCTCATTTAATATTGACATCAAGGGGCAGCCATGTACCATGTTCAGTTAAGCAGAATTACAGGGAGACAAAGAAAATGACATACATTAATAAATATTATTATTGATTATTGATGTATGTAGCATCATCATTTTTTGCAGTGCCACAGAGTAGTAGAAAAAAAATAGCATTTTGATTAGAGATATTGATTTTGCCACTTCAAGATTTTTTTCTGCTTAAATAAATACATTCGATATAGATGGGTTAAATTCTAGGTAATACTGAGAAGTAAGATTAGTGTATCATCATGACTAGAAGAGTACAAGTAATTCAAACTAAGTGCTAATATGTCATTAAACCAGTGAAACTAATGCCTCAGTGCCCTCATGAGTGCAAACAATTAACCATACTGTCCTTTTCCATTTGCATCACTGGTTAAAAATGTGTATTACAAGACATAACTCAGGATTCTGAGACACACTATATATACCATCTGAGACCCGTGTGCTCTGTTGAAGAAACATAACTGTGGTTAATACAACAAGACATGGAAGAAAGAACTCAGATTATCTGATTTACTCATTTCTAATCAGAGTTTTTCTTTTGTTCTGCTATTAGTCGGCTGTGTTGACTCAGTAGGAAATGTTGTTAAAAAGTGAGGAATTCGTTATTAAGTTTAATAACTTTCAGAACATGTTACGGTAGCAGAATGTTAATTTCGGAGTGTTCAATGGCCAGCATCGCATCATTGTTTACTTTGAAGTATGAATGGGAAAAAGATTATTTTTAATGTTTCCTAAACTAAACTATAAATCTAAAATGTTTAAGCAAAATTTGTACACAAACCTAGAACATAAAATGCTTAGGATTATCAGGAGAGGGAAAAATAGAGGCACATAGAGCATTGCATGCTGCCCAGTGCAGGGCTCAGTCTAGCACATCAGGGGCACAAGGGAAAGTGGGCAATGTGCGGAGCTGGTGAGGGTGTTTTAGGTTCACGGTGGGCCACAACAGTGAGAGGCATGCCCAGACCCAAGGTTCATAATGTGTCCCATATCAATAACTGGAATTTTTTTTTAGGTAGGGATGGCATTTTGTGGTTAGTTCTACTGGAGTAAAACTTGAAGTCTGCATACCACCATGAGCATATCTTGGAACTTTCTAAATGAGCTGACCCTGAGTGGCATCTAAACTATTACAAAAAATTCCTCTCAAATCCAGTCCATAATGATAAGATCTACGAGACCTGTAACCCGTCACTTTGCCAAGTGTTTCTGTTTCCCATAATAACAGGTCTGGATATAATTGGAGTGCAAGGTGTCAGCTTTCTATGTATTTATAAATGTTTCTGTAGTTATAAAAAAATGTTTTCAAAAAATTAGGAGTTATAGAAAATGTAATAAATCAAGTTCCGCATTAACCCTTGCAGGTTTAAGTATCTAATGTAAAGCCACTCCATCTCTTTTGGACCTATCTGTTTGATGTCGTCACCTCGCCTACTATACAATATGTTCTGTATAGCATAAGAAAACAAATCCTTGGAATTTTCTCATGATACTCTAAAATATGTTTAAATAACGAATGCTCCATCACTCCTTTTATTATATTCATCACACAGAGGTGTAAATCAAAACCACAGGGCCCTGGTGGGAAAATTGCCACAGGGCCCTCCAACTTCAACAACTGGTCTGTACCTTCTTTTCCCCTCCTTCCAACATACAACATAAGTAAAAGCACACAAATTACACACACTTACTCATACTCACTAACACAAGCTCCTATCATCTTACTTACACATCAATGCTCACACAGACTCATTAAACCTACATGCTCACACACACACAAAATTTCACCTACATGGTCACACACAATTACACATCCATGCTCACAGCCACACACAATTACACATCCAGGGTCACACCCACACACATGCTTATACACACACATAAGTACACATCCGTATTCTCGCACACACACACAAGTACACATCCATGCTTTCACATAAAAGTACACATCCATGCTCACAAGTTCACTTTCCATTTCCATAAAATATTGATATAAATTATTTCTGTTAATTTGTTTTTAGTTTAACAACCCTATTGCTGGCAAGTTCTAACACTTTGTAATTATGTAATGCAGAATCTAATTATTCAAATTTGAAGTTGATGTTCTATCTATCATGACACTTCTGATGAACACATTAATGCTTTCTATATCATTGATCTAATTTGCTGTACAGATTCCGTTGAAGTATCCTGCTGTGCCCTTCAAATATTTTCTTGCATCCAACTTATTTGTCTTGATAACAACTACACACTTTAAATAAAATATTTTAAATGAAATGATGTTAAATTAATATTGTTATTGTATTTTATATTAAAAAAAATAAAGTATAATAACAGCTTCAATGGGCACAGTGACTTTCCCTGCTTGAAAAGAATTTTGGATCTGCTTTGGGAACTACCTGATATCACTGGTAGCCATGAGCTTCTCTTCTTCTTTAGAAGAAATCTGACCACAAGTAAGATTGAGACAATTTCTACCAATGTGTTGCCTATACTTTTAAATGTGAGTAAATCAAATTAACACATTTAATGGTTTTAACAGGTTAGTATAGGTAATATATGTTCTGTACATATACATAGCTATATACACTTTTGTTAAGTCACTGTTCCTCTTGTAAGGCCTTTATAAGGGGGAAGAACAAATGAATAGACTATTGTTGTCATAGCTTTCACTCGCCCTGAGTTAAAATAGTATTTTTATTAAAACAAATCTCCAGAATATTACTCTGATTGAAAAACAGAAACTCAAGTTGTGGGTAGTTTTCACTAATCTATTTAATTATGCTAAAAACTTTCATGTTCAGATTTTTTCTCTTAATTGCTCTGCATGTTGAATGAATAAGTAATATTTCAGTATTTCTTTTGTTATGTGAGTTCCTCTACATTTACTGATGTTCATACCTATGTATCTGCTCCAGAGGATCCTTATAAAGTTTCAAATATTACCTAATATTGTGATTATTTCGGTAACTATAGTAGTTTACTACTCATTTAGTATCTACAAGGTGGAGTAGGCAGCACCAAATTCGGTGCCCCTCCACGATGGATATATATATATATATATGTAGCAGGGGCAAAACATGTGCAAAACGCCCTTTTTCCTCCACTTTGTTCTTCCTCTTGGCTAGTCTTTTCCTGTGTCCTGTCCTTCCAGTGCAGTGAGCGCGGAAGGCGGTGGGCGACGCTAATTCCAACGCACAGCAGCATATAATATATTTATTATATATTTACTTAAAAAGTGAGCGCTCTTTTTTTCATGCATTAAAAAGAGATATGGTATCAATGATTCAGTGATATCAGTGATCCTGAGGTACATGTACCCTGAGAATGCATTAAAACAGCGTATGTGCGAGGATTTGCAAATGCAAGTAGGTTTATGTAAACATGGCAACCTTTTCTCAGGTTAAAGGAGCACAAGTCAGTGGAGCTAGTCGGTCGGACTAGCCAGATCCGTGATATATGTGAATATAATGTAATTATTTTTAACTAAAAGACTGGTTTAATATTTTTAGGTCTGCCAAATAACGACAGATCTAAAATCCAAATCCACAGATAACTAATCAAAGGCAAAGAACAGCTTATTTTAGAACTGCAGTATATGTTAGAATGCACCCATGTGTGTTTTTTTTCCACCAGGAATCAGAATAGAAGATTCCCCCTTTTTTTCTTTTTCAGCAGGGAAAGAGATGGATGCCATTTCATTCTCTTTTGAAAACCAGTTATAGCGTGAAGGTCTTCTTGAGACTATTCTGTTTAATATTTCTCACAGGGTAAAACGCACCAAAGTTAAATAATTAGAAACATAATTCTAGCCTGCGTCTTGTTATGACCTTCTTGTAAACCACGTTATAACAGGTTTATGCTAAAGAAATCAATTATTTAGCAAAGAGCTGACATTAAGACACATCTATGTGGTAGCAAAAACCTACCCAAATCCTGGAAACTGTCATCATTATCTTCTTAATTTCTTACTTAAAACAGATTGCCACAATTCAAGTGACAGATTCAACCAATTGACATCAGTGTGTTTATGGAATGTCCTAGATTTTTAAAATGCTCTTTTTAAAACTGAAATCATTTGTCCTACTTTAAACTCTATATTGTTGAGGAATGCAACTAACTGATTAAAAAAAATAGGGGCAAAGAAGATAGAAAGTGAATTCTTACAAATTACACCACCAAAAGGCAAAGGTGTACCTTTCAAGTCTACATTTTTATTTTGTTGACAGCATGCACATATTCCTGAGATTTTTTTCACTTTAGGATTCCCTTTTATCGTCACTACCTTTTTTTCTCACTCCCATCACCATACATGATCACCTTACCTCCAGTTCCCTACACCTTCACTCTAACTGAAACCAGGTTTACCTCATGTAACACTGCTTCTCCAGCTATCTCCTATGGTGACCTTCACCCAGTCATGTATTCACTTTCATTTAGGACAGCCCACAACTGCTCCCTTCCACACTCTGCCTTTAAGACACAGAGCTCCTGGATATGACAACTTTTTAATGCAGTCTTTGCAGGTTCTGCTAAACTGGCACAGTTACCATAGTGTAAATAGGTCAGTTGGGGAATATAAAGATGTCACTTGTAACTGGCTAATTGTACAGCAGGACACCAAGGGGCTTGGTCGCCCAAGTGTGAGATCTGCCACCACCGGCTTTGTTGCAAGGGGATTTCCGCAACTGTGGACATACTGCTCTAGGCCAGAATACATCACTGTATCAACCTCTCTCACACTCCCAGACACGATGAAAGATAGGGTGGTGGTGAAGCCTTCATACTTTCCCAAGCCTGTTTTTTTCAATCTATTCCCCCTGTTCCATCACTCTCTTTTTTCCTACTGCAGAAGACCATCCAGATTTTCAGCCATGTGTGTCTTTATGCATTGAATTGCTGTTGCAGCCATCCCCTGGTCCTGCTACTATCTTTCTTGACCACTTTGCGTCCCCACTTCCCTTCCACTAATGTCCCCCCTCTCATGCTTGGATACTTTAACATCATAGTAGACCCTTTTGAGTCCAGTAGCCTCTAAATTCATATCATCTACTCCTTACTAACTCCTTTTTTCACAATGATGGTCATACCCTGAACCTTATATTTTCTGCTATATGCTCACTCACTAACTTCTCTAACTCTATAAATTAACTATAAATTGATGCTAAGTTCCTATTAAACTGTTCTCAACCTTGCTAAGGAAAGCCGACTTCACCTCCCTCATCTTCTATTTGTCCCATGAAACTCTTCAGTACTTCCAATTCCCTTTTTTGCCCTGTCACAATTACCCCCTCGTACCTAACTGCCTCTGACTTTGTCACATTCTTTATTAAAATAATACATAAAATATGTAATATCTTCACAGCTTCTGTCCTCTCACCCTCCCACTCTCTGCTCCCTTTCTCACACTGAACCCTCTCTAGTTCTGTCTAGACAACTGAAGACAAGATTTCCCTTCTTTAACTTTACTCCCTCTCTTCTGGATCCCTCTCATTCTCTCATCCCTCCCTTTACAGCATCTATCTGTCAAACTTCCAGCCCATCTCTCTACTTCCTCTTGTCTCCAAGCTTCTTGAAAGACCTTCATCATCAAATAAAGGGGATATATCACCTGAGCACCAAAATGATCTAGGACAAAGAAGGGACCTGTAAATTTAAAATGGATACAAATGTAGATATTCCCTTGGATGACTCCAACTCTTTACTTCACCCTCTTTAATCTGGATTCTGCTCCCAACATTCCACTGGGGCGTCTCTTACTAAATCAAAGGGCCATTACTTCCTGATAATCCTTGTGGACATTTTTGAAATCTTTAAACAGTGGAACACCATCTTCTCCTTCAAACCCTGGCTTGTTCCTGACCCCAGCCTGTCTAAGTACCTATCTTGCTTCCTGGCCCCTGCTTGTTTTTTTAGTATACGCTCCTGGATCACGATTTGGCTTTGTTACTACTATAAAGTGTTTTTTGCACTTTGCGTTGTGTGTCCGTCTGGTTCCTGAACCCTATTTAGGAAAGCCTATGGGGTTACACTTACATGGTTGGTCTGTCACAATGAATAGCTCTTTTACCTTCGGTGTAATATTCAATTGTATAATTATAAGCTCTTTTGAGCAGGGCCCTCTATACCTTATGTTTCTGTAAGTGTACCCATTGTACAGTGCTGCAAAACATGATGGCACTTTATAAATCAATAAATAACGTTAAGCTTTTTGTGTAGTTTCATTTAAAACAAGGATATTGACAATAATGTGTTTTTTGTACTTACTTCCTCTACTTAGATGATAAAAGTCACATATATATCAGCACCCTTTCTGTATGAAAGCTAGATTTACTATACAAGCACACAATGATCTGCAAATCTAAAAGGCAACGCATACAGAATGTTAACAGCCTTTTAATATCTACTCCATATGCAATGAATAAGTCTGTGCTCAGCCAACAAAGCAGAATAGATTTTTGTGCTACATGAAACGATTTACACAAGAATTTATTTCTTGAAAATGTTCTAATGAAACCAAGTGGCAAATTGTTTAGAATGCTGTAAAACTAAATATTTTGTTTACTGGAACAAAGAAGACAACGTATCACTTCCGTAGGAACAAATGTATTATTTTGCAAGTTTGTTTTATCTTTTTTTTTTCATTGCAACCTTCCATACACAGTTTAATAAACTCTACAGTCAAAATTCACTACACTGCATATTCTATTTGGCCTCAATGTATTCTATTTTTGTATTACTTACCTATAAATTACTTAGCACATACACCTAATTTTAAGGGACTTTATCCTCATATGTCTAATGAAAACCTTCTGGATCCAAAGTGGAACATTGATTCTGCCAATGGAAGCCAAAGTTATTACCTCCTGAGTGCTATTTTCATGCGAAGAAATCACAGTTGAACTAAAACAAGCACCAAAAATATAAGAAGAAAAAAAAATTGTATTATGATTAAGTCAATCTTTTTGCTTTCTGGTAGATGCTTTCTTTGGCACCCCACCTAGCTTACACACATGTTCACACAGACCGCTTATCACAATAGCTTACACACATTTACTCTACCACAATACACTTACACACACAATCATTTTAGGATTAGTTCATCCAGACAATTGATTGTCATAACAGGTGTGAGCCTATAGTTACTTTCTTCTGGGTAGGGGATTTATTTGGTGCCCAGCTTTAACTAACTGTAACTGAACAAGTAATTCAATGAAGCCTTACAGTATAGACTATGGAATAGTATTCAGTCTTATCCTCCTTCATCTGCCAGGAATTCTAAAGTTTTTCTCCTGTAACTTCCTTGTGGCTCCCAGCACACCCAAAAATGACTTCACTTCACAGTGGGCAGTGTCAGTGCCGTGATGTGTCCAAGAACACATTATTTTATGTATATAGCACCAACAATTGACACTGGAATATGACAAAACTAGAATTGGCTAGACTAAGGCTAACCAGTACATTAGGTTAAGATTAATATTCTGCTATGTAAGTCTTATATGCAACAACTCAAAATGTCGAAAAAAGTAATCAGTAAATCACTGTGAAAAATACTTGTAGTCGGTCTTACACAGCCTATGCAATCATAGTTCAAAGTCACCCATAATCATACCTTGGAACGTCTCACAATAGGCTACCCTGAATTCCCCTCGTCTGGTGAATGGCTTAGTGAAGGGACAGAGCTAGCCAACCATGGGAAAGAACTAGCTATACAAAAGAGTGGGGCTAGCTCCAGACAACCTTAAGTGGGCAGGAAGTTTGAGTGGAAGAGAGTGAGGACTGAGCATTGCCAAACAATGCTAGCCTGCCTGGGAAAAAAAAGGAAAACGGACCTAGTGAAGAATTGTTTCACCCAAAGACTACAAAGACAGCCACAACTTGTAAAGAATCATAAAACGAGTCAAATATTGCAGTTTTGTAACCACTGTAGACATAGGTGGTACTCCTTATGTGAGACAATAGCTTTTATGTAATCAACAGCAGTGCTTTAATCCACTGGTAATTAGGGTGTGCATGGATTATCCTTGTTATTTGTTTATTAATTGGTGAAAATTGACTAGCATTTACCAGGAAGTTAACTGCAATTCACAAATTTTAAATGTCATAATTTCAGTTTGAATTTAAAAATATTGGAATTGCTTTTTGAGTTGGGACATGCAAACTGAACGTATTTTGTCAATACCTCCCTTATATTCCTAATGATAGTTGTACAAAAGAATAGTGTACAATATGTGTACATAAACCTCGGGTGCTATAGGTACATATTTAATCTGTTAAAAATAAAATCAGAGCACAAGAAGTAGGTTACAGAAAGATAGAGTACAATATAGTCTTACACTAAGGACCTTTTTCCACATTATATATTTCCCTATTTTTCAAAGCCCTTCCGTTTTCTCTTTTCTATACCAGTATGTCGTATATTTGCTCACGTTACTGTTACTTGTGTATGTTGTTCTAATTATGAGATCCATCTCTGAATAATTTTCTGTAGGTAACGGGTCTGCCATTCAGTCACGCATCCAAAAGGCAGCGCTTGCCTGCCAGCTCAATGCCAGTCTTGTTTTGTTTGAGTGCGCACACAGGACCTGCTTTATATATGAAAGCTTTACATTTCTGATCAAATGTCGAGGAATCATGGTGGAAAGGAGAATTACTGATGTTACATTAAAAAGTATTCCAATGCAGGAATCAGTGTATATAACTGGCAAAGAGTAAAGGCTTCTTCATGCTGACAGCTGATCCGTAGCTAAATTATATTGCTGGCATGCATGAAAACGAGACTTGTGCATTCATATTCGGGCCAACATGAAAACGAACATGAAGGGTGCATTTTTGTTGCTCAGCCCGAATAGCGAACATACAAACATGGCGGTGGCAAAACATATACGAAGACACAACACGAAGAATCTTCTTGTTCGTCTTCTTAACTAATCTCCCTGGTGCCTTCCCCATCTAGCCTACCTTATCTACGCAACATCGCAGGGGTTAACGGGAGCGGAAATCAGTAGGTTCGCCGTCAGATGGGGAAGGTCCGCGCAAGTGACTCTATTGGTTGTCTGTAGGGGCCTCATCCACTTGCACTTCATTGGTTGATGGCAGAGGAGGCGACCAATAGAGTTGCTCGTACAGGCCTTTAAAATCCTGCCGCCAAAGCTGCTGCATAGTGCGTACCACATTAACCCATATTAACACCTTCTGCAAAAAACAAACATGAAGAATGTACACGAATATTCGACCTAACCAAACACAGGAACGGGCGAATATTCGTGGGATACGAATAATTTTTTCCCTGCAAAGACGAAGACGAACGTGAAGAGTTGGCCGGTGCCCAAGTCTAATGAAAACTCATACGACCTCTGCTTACATGCAGGAATCAGACTACTGCCATTATTTGCTAAAACGGGAGTTGGGAAGAGAATTTGAAGGAGGGGTGAGGTTTTAGCTTTCTGAATTCTTGTCATTGCTTAATGCATAGTTTGATCTGTGATATGACAGATCAAGAAAGCTGATATAAATATACTTTTAAGTGCAATCAAAGCAGTTTTTTTTAAGAAGGAGCTCACTGGAGTTAGCTACCCATTGATATAAAATGAGGTCAGTGAGATTAAATTGCAACTCTCCTGCAAACGCTCTCTTTAAAATTAAAAAATAGATTATCTATTGTATATATTATTTACAATACAATGGGCATCTGAGCTACAAGAACTGTGATCTTCAGCCCTAATTATTGTGCACGTCATCTGAGCTGCAACCCACAAAGCAAGTGCACCAGACATCTTCAAATGGTGTCATATTTACAAAAAATGTTTATCTTATGCCTACGACCTACAAAGTATATTTGATAAATGTAACTACAGGTAGCCTTTTCATTCTTCTGATGATGTACAGGGAATAATTTGAAAAATATTCATCTTTTGTAACATTTTATGCCATTATTTCATGCAATGTGATGCACAGTCAATGATGAGACCATTAGACATAGAAATCTACATGGGTATATTATATAGGCACATTATCAACATATAACATTTACTATTTTGAACCATATCACTATACTCCACTATATTCCATATTGCTTTTCTTGAAATGAAGAAAAAGGGTATACAATATTAATTTGTCATTGAATCAGAAAAGAAAATACTTTTGGGGGGCAGAGAAAGATTTGGGTTCACTGTTGGAAATGTTGAGCAGATTCATTGATATTTTCACTGTACAAATAAATCTGGAAAACTGAATTATTTGTAAAACTTTATCTTCATTAACTTTAGTATTTATGAACCCCCTTTCATTATGATTTTTTTTTAAATGTTAAGTGGCATGTATAAAAAACTTAAATCATATTTTAACATGTGTTGCTTCTCATGCTTTACACTTCTTGCAATATTTATGTATCATCTGTATTAAAAACAAGTAAAATATTGAGAAATAGCTGTTTAGGGTGCCAAACATAACCTCCTTTGACATGAATCTGAATGTCATCATAAATCAAAAATGGCAGCATTACTTGCCAATGATTAGAAGCATTTTATATCCAAACGTCTGTCATTACTGATACAAGTATTAAAGAACACAGCTGACAGTTCTGGGTACATAAAATATTTATAGCACCTGTCACATTTATGTTATCATGCAGTATGTCAAATAAATAGTAGTGTCTTCAAGAAATGTTATTTGTGGACATACATTTTAGGATCTACGGATGTATATAGCTTTATTGTATAAATTGATCTTTGCAAAAGTATGCCAGCTGATGCAAACTTCTGGCAAAAGACAAAATAAGACAATTTCCCCCTCTTTTCTTACAGGGAGAAGTCTACCGCCACATACAACCTCAGCAGACTTGAAGTCATATTAAAGCAGCCAAGTGCTTGCATGCAATATGTCTTCTTAGAATTCCTCCACACATTTGCCTGCAAATTACATGTTAAATTAAACATTTAACAACTTTAGGATGAACTATTACATCCTAAAGAGTATGTGCTAGTTATATAGCACATAATAGTATATAATATACACCACTGAAGATGCTTTTTTGTAGGTACACAGGAGATGGAATCTACTCAACAGGAACCAGAATCATTGGTGCCAGGCTAACAGATTAAGTGTAACAGTGCCTGGCTCAAGCGGTGGTCACACTGAAATCAATGTCATGGTTGAGATCACTGGAAACATTTGGTAACGTGGAAAAGTTTAAAACAGAGTTTGGATTTCTAAAAACAGTAATAAGGAAGACAATTAAAAATAAAGAATTAATCGGAGCCTGTTGATATCACATGACATCTTAAACAGGTACAATTTGGTCACAACAGAGGTGCCTTAGCTCTATAAAAGCCTCAACTTGATATCCAGTCTAAACCCAAAACTTTAAAAACAACAGAAAGTGGTGTGGTATGCAAGGGAGCATTCTTTCCCCTATAACATTTTAAAAACTATGGATGCATTATATTATTGTACAAGTATACATTTTGTGGCTACACTAAACATATAAAAGGGAAATTGTGGTTGAATAAGCATATAATAAAAATGGCAAAAAGCTTAGGTCAATAGTGTAGGAAAACCCCTGGTCACAAAGGTGTTAAAGGTGACCATTAGCTATCCCCTTTATCGAAACGCACATGATGGCTTTTTAATGCTTGGAGGAACACAGTCATTTATATCGCAAGTGCCCGTCTGCTTCTGTTTCCAGTGGTGAAAAGCTGCACAATGGGTACCCAACAGGAAGAAATAAAATCGTGATTATAATGGTATATTACATTTTCTTAGGTGGAGCAAACACGAGATTGTGTATGTTTTCATTACAGATGGACAGGGAAAAACATCCAATACCTGAAAAGCAATGATGTTTATTGGGATAATTTTAGGACAAAAAAATCATATGCTAGTTCTGTCTTGTTAGAGGTTAGATTCCAACTTTTATGTAGTAGTGTCTTATTTTTACCAATGTCTCCCAAGCAATTACACAAAATAAAAGGCACATGCACAACATATTATATAAGAATTCAATAATACTAAAAGCTGTGATGATGACAGTCCCCTTTAAATGTATTGATAAATTCCCTTTAAAAAAGGGAAAATAATAAGAAAAATATTGCACTAGTTATTAATATTACCTTAAAAATAATGCAGATCATGGTGAATTAGAGACATCAACCTGAAAATGATTTAAAATTGTTTATCACATTCATCAGTAAGCATAAAAAATACTATTGTGATTTTTTAGCCTGAGAACAAGGTAGATATCAAGTATACTAAGCACCCTGTAAATTCTATGAATACAGCAATCAACACCCAGTACACAGGATTTTCATTTTAATTACTTTAATGAACATAATGATGACAATTTGAAAGCTGCAGAACAGTGTGGTATTATACTCTATAAACCCATGTTGAAATTGTTTTACTGTAAAGAAATGGTTCAATAAATATATTTGTTGACTTCTCAAAATGTTCCTGATTAAGGAGAGAATAAACAGCTGGGTTGGGAGTTTCTAAAGCCGCTTACTACAAATTTGGAATGGCAGGATGTAGGCTTTTCTTTTTTTGTAGGTTATTTTGTGAGTAATGGTCTGTAATGCCTCCACACACACTAGATACATAAATCACAAAAAAACACAAAGAAATGTATAAGTGGATCCTTTATTCAAATTATTTATTTAACATTTAGTCTAAAATGTCAAAATACCCCACTATTATTCAATTACAATAGTGTTTTTTAGTTCAACAGCTTATTTTTTTAAGTATGATTTCAGATTTATATTATTTTTTGGAACCTGTCTCCCACAACAGGAGGGCAGAGCCTCCTTACACTGCGTGGACAGCCTTGCACTCAATTGAAGGAACGTAGGTAGGCTGGTGTCCACTTTTCCGCTTCCACATGGTCCACGCATGCTATATCTGACTGCTGGTAAATGACGTCATATCCTGGAGCTCATACTCAATGTGGTGGCCTGAGTAAATGTGCCCCGAAGCATCAATCTAATGCTATGCCTGCCAAAGGAAGTGAAGAGGTGCTGGGGCATGCTATGAGCTTCTGTTATACAAGTGTCTATTACCACTGGGGCACGTTCCACTGGGTGCTTCAGTTCACCAGCAGCGGCCACCTGGGTGCAACTCTGCAGCCGAGAAAGGGAGCCCAGCATCCTGGTTCTCCCAAGGAGAGAGCTGGGAGGCCAGGACTGATACAGTAGTACTGAGAGTACCTCCCTGATGGTGGCCCTGGTTACCTCCGATTTTATGAACAGTTATCCTTCAGCACTCTGGGGCATATAAAGCCCATGCAGAGGAATCCGATTGGGAACCATCGTTAAGAGTCGACAGGAAAGTTTGCATGAGAGTTATGTTTTTTCTTAAGGTATCACAGTTTGTCTTACTATTCTTTTACCACCCTATTTAAAGCCTGCCCCCATTAAAACTTGTCTCACCTTCTGTCTCCTCCTATTTTTATGAACAAGCCCCCTGGGAGCTAGCGTAGCTGAGTGGACAGGGCCCATGTATGAGTGGGGGTGAGTGCGGTGTGATTGGTTGTGTTTAAATGTGGGGGG
>VKOC01020550.1:0-11230 GCA_009364415.1 Spea multiplicata
TGATAGGAGTGTGATTGCTAACAGCAATCACAGTCCCATCATGCCTAGGTTCCAGCACTTACACTCATACTCATTCAAAGTCATTCAAACACCCTCCCCACTCATTCAAACACCCTCCCCACCCCCTTACCTGCACTGCAGCTCCTCGATGCCGCTCAGACTTCAGCAGGGGGCGCGGCCTCCCTCTGCCTTCTCTGCGAAAGCACAGAGGAAGTAGGATGTCACGTGAACTCCGCTTCCTCTGTGCAGTCCAGAAGACCCTCCCACAAGTAAGTAGCAGGGCTTGAGATGCGGCTCGCGTAAGATCGGTTGCCCTGGCTGCCGATCTTACGCGGGCCGCACCTCTCGCCCCTGCCTTATTTAAAAAAAAACAAAAATAGAAAAAAGATTTCGGGCGGCCCCTTGGCTTGGGCCCCCCTGCTGCCGGGGCCCGGTCGCAGTCGCGACCCCTGCGACCCCGGTAGTTTCGCCACTGAGCAGTGGCATTAGCTCAGCATTGCCAGAAAACAAAGGGGAATTGGTACACCTATCTACTGTCCAAAGAAGTATGGTCAGAAGCAATTTTCATGGAAGACTTGCAGCCAAAAAGGACACAGGAACCTGGGTGGAGAAAAAAAAATTCCATCCTTGGTACTGAACCTTTCTGTGTTCCCAATGTAACCCTGTGGGTTAGCCTTTCAAGAGCCTACCTGAGAAGCGTTTTCTTGTTATTTTTGGTACAGACAATGTCTACAAAACACAGAGATAAAAGCTAGACTGCAAACTTAATGACCAGTAGATATGTAATAGGAAGAGGAGTCTATGCAAACATAAGCACATTAAAATATATAAGCTTATTTTCATGCCTAAAACACGCCTATCAGGATTATTCTGTCAAAGATTCGTGAGATGCTCAAGATGATATAGCCTTTTTGAAACAAAATTGCTGTATGGACCAGTGCATCCTGCTCTGACTTTACAGCTTACCAAACGTTGATTTACGATGTGAGGAAAGCATTTCCTCCTTAAAAAGGGAAATATTAATTAATGCAGTTTCAAGTCACTTTTTTATTGTAGCTTACTTTGGGGGTCTTACACTAAAAGACATACCATTTACCCAAACAAACTGGAAATATCAGTGCCATGGGCTTTCATGGCCAAAAAACTAATTGTTTAGGAAATTTTATTTCTGTGGTATAAAGTATTGTTACATTGCAATATTTGTATTGATTTGATTATGTATTCAATGTTATATTATATATTTTGTATATATAGAAGTCAACTATTCAAAGGTTTAAAATACACATATAAAAAGGTAAGTTGGCACAGCAATCACAAATAAATTATCCTGTCACCTAGGATCTTGGTTCAAAGAAATGGAGCATAATAATTATTTTCAAACTACTGCATGTAGTAGCACAATATTTAAAATAATATATATATATATAAATGATTTTAAGCAAATCACTCATCTTCACAGAGTTTTAAGAACTCACTAATCTATTAGTGGATTGGAGGAGGGTTGGTGAAAGGGGTATATAATATGGGCATTTTTCAGTATTATGGGCAGGGGTAGCGTCTTTTTTTGTATGCATATTGTTCAGTTTTGGGAGATGCTGCGGGAAGAGTGATATGGGTCGTAGCCCTAAATTTGAAATTCACAGGGCCCTAACACTTAATAGTTGAAACATATGTATAACATGACTATGCTTTTTATAAGTGTCTCCCTCCATTCTTTACTTTTACTTCTTCGGCTTCTTTGTTACTCTCTGAGTTTCTTTTTCCGGTTTATTTTAGTTCAAGAATGCACATTTATCTGCTTTTTCAGAGCACTTGTTTTAAAAAATGTGTGTTATTTTAGACGTTGCCCTTTTCCTTATTGTATGTTGTTTCTTCCTGTTTTTTGAACTTTCAGGGTAATGTGTTCTAGTCTCTGCTCCTCCAATTGGTTTCCATGGTGATACATTTTTTCTTGCTGCCTTGGATTATGGTAAGTGTGACCTTTTTTCTCATACCCTTCTCTCTCTCAATTGTTGACAGTTCAGGTCTTTTGTGAAATATTTGAAGTCTGGTGGTGCCCTAAAAATAGGCTACGCTGTGTCCACTAGTACAACTCACCTAATCTCAGTAAACTAAAGACAAATCCAATATATGTATGCATCGCAGTCACTATAAATTCTCTGTAATCTACATTTTTGACATTATAGATCCCTGACAATTTAACTGTTTTTTTTTTATTGTGGATGCCCTGATAGATCACCTGAGAAGATGACACTTAAAAACACCCCCTAGGAGCATTCTTACTCGCAATGTTAAGTGTGGGACTGGGTTCCATTTAGACTGGAGTGGATCAAGGCTTACGGTTATTTTCTAAATTTTAAGGTTCTAGTTCTCCACTTAATCAGTATCATACAAGGTAATGTCTAAGGCATAGTATTGA
This sequence comes from Spea multiplicata, assembly GCA_009364415.1. NCBI lineage: Eukaryota > Metazoa > Chordata > Amphibia > Anura > Pelobatidae > Spea > Spea multiplicata. Next base: position 2,420 of record VKOC01020550.1, read on the forward strand.
ATAACATATATAAACCTCAGAAAAGAATACAAGAAATGACAATGGGGTCCCTCAGCTTCAGCTCTTGCTATATTGTCTTTAAAATGAAAAAAATCCTGTGCAAATAGCACGGGGTTACATGTGGTTGTTGGGGAGAGCTGTTATGTTGAAAGGGTTAACTGTCCAGGGGTCAGGCAAAGGACAGCCTGGTTTGTGCTTTGCATACGCTCGCGCCGCTTAGTTTTGCCCGCCTTTTTTGGAAAGAATGTTCTGGGGGGCGGCTCGCGCCGCTTAGTTTGCCTCGTGCTGCTTCTTATATGTTGCGCTCGCGGACAGCTCGCGCTATGATTTGGGCGGGATTTTGCGCTATATAAGCGCCGTTCCTGAGGCGTCCGTCTCACTACCCCAAGCAGCGTTAACCGACTGCACTGACCTTAATTGCGTCTGGTGAGCGGCGGTTTTCAGCAAGGCTTCGGGGTGGCAGCATGGAAGAGCTGCTGAATTGTCGCCCGCCCCCCCTTCCCCTGTTTTATTTATGTATATGTTATTATGTATTTAAAAAAAAAAAAAAAAAGGTAAAAGTATATATTTCATGTCGTGGCTTTTATTGGGGTTAAGTTGCTCTCTGCAAAGAGAGTGAACATTGGGGTTGTTTCAGTGGTAGGCCGACCGGCTTTGGGGCAGTCGGCCTTGTTTTTAATTTATTAACTCTGTGGTTTGGGCCAAGAGTTGTGGTTATTTATGAAGTTGATACTAAGTTATTGGTTGAGTGTTTATATAGTGATTTTGTTATAAGCTAAATAAAAGACCACGGCCTTTGTTCATCCAAAGAATTGTGTCTGTTTATTTATTATCTGGTTACATTGTAATACACCATACAACCACATGAGAAAGGTTGGCAACTTTGGCATCAAGAAAACCAAGGTAGTTCATTGTAAAATTACATTCTATCTTTTCTGGTTGGTCCTTGTTGCAACTGGGTGGCTTTAAGGGGTTCTTAACTCTCTGCCTCCACATAGACATGAGATCTCTACCTGTTCTTGGCACATGTTGCTCATTTCTGCAATCTAGGGCCTTTATAATCAGGGTTGCTCCTAGCCACAATTGTTGGTAGTGATGGGAAGTTCGGATCATTGAAGTGAATCGGACAATTTCGACTCGTTCATTGAAATGATTTGATCCAAATTGGGTTTCTTCAGGACAGGAAGGGCTTTTTTTTCATGCCTTTATTTTGATTGCATCATATAATTTACTATAAAAATAAAGGATGAAATATGGTGAAAAATTGAGAAAAACCTTTTCTTCAAAAAACTTTTACTTATCTACAAAAGCTAATGAAAAAACCTGCTAAATAGATTCTGCTATGCTAGTATTTTTACTCTTTGCATCCACTAATTCTACCACCAGCCTTTTCACACACATTTTAATAAAGTTATGAATTTACAGCTCCTGGTATATGTCACTGTCACACAACACCTCAATAAGTGTTCAACAACATCTCCCGAGTACAATAATACACCCCAAGCATGGGTTTATCAGGTAACTTGTTGAGTAATAGGCCATATTTGGGGCAAGTTTTTCAACTTGAAATTTTGACATGTTCTATTTTGTGCTATCAAACCTTATATGTTTAAAAACTAAACACCACAAGATAATTCAAATGCTGGTATTTAAACTCTTTCCATGCACACACTTCACCAAAAGTATGCAGTAGTATTTTATTATTGGTGTTTTTTCCACACACAAGCTCCCGGTATATGCCACAGCCAAACAACACCACAATATGTGTTCAGAAACATCTCCTGAGGACAGTGCTACCCCCATTTGTTGGGTTGTTTGGGGGCTAAAAGGCGACATTTGGGATGTGTGCATTCTTCAAATTGGAATTTTCTGTCGCCATACAATATATGGCGGACGTTGACGTCTGGAGGAGGGGTCACATGGGGCCCCTGCTGCTGACCTTGTTGTTGCTGAATGCCTCTACATCAAGGCATTACGACAACACCGTTTGGGTGAAGAAAGAGATTGATCACTTTTTACACCCTTTTGAAGTCATGACATGCCAAGCACGTCAATTGCCACCAACTGGATGTTTTTCCCTGATGTGCCTGGCACGTCAATTGTCATGAAGAGGTTAACTTGCCAGTCTCCTGCTATTAGCCTTTTCTGAGACTCGTTGCTTCTTTCAGTTCAATGACTGTAAATGGTGCCTAAGAACCAGGCGTCTGCAACCAGGCGTATCTACATCTGGCTGCCCCATGCCGACTTCTGAGCCTGAACCTGTCCCTACAAAGAGATTTCTACTTGACCCGGTACCCGCAGTTATGGCAGCTCTGCTAATTATTAATACCACATATTTATCATTCTAAATGCAAGGGTGCATGAATTTGGAGTCTGAAGACAACTTTACCTCATGTTACCCAAGACTAATGCACTGAGGTCCAGAAATCATGTCAGTTTGGATTTGTTTTGGCAACAAGATTTAAAACATTTTATCTTCAATATATATATTTCCCAGGAAATGACTCACTAAAAGATTAATGAATGCTAAGCTCAATGAATCTTAACCATTCCTTCATAAATGAAGGAGAAACGGCTGTCAATCAGAAGGATAAGTATATCTGGCCATGTACTGGTTGACCACAGGGGCTTACTTTCCTGAATAAAAGTACTGGAATACTCTTTAATATTAGGCTGTACCAAGATTTGTGTATTGTTTGTACCCTTTGTGACAATGGCTGTTTTAAATTTTAAAGTTTAGCTGTAATTTTCTTCTTTCCCATTTACTGACTCAATTCTCCGTTTATTGAAAAGTTAATACAATTACAATGTAGATCATGACAATCTGGCACAATTAGTGGTTGAATCGTCTTTGAAAAATTCCAGATGAACTTCTGGTAGAAATTGGCAAACCCCACAAACCGCTGTACTTGTTTCTTGTTTTGCGGTACCAGCCAAGAGAGCATTGCTTCTACCTTTGCGAGGATCCAATTCACCCCTACCCAGTCTGATAATTAAACCCAAAAACTCCACACAGTCAGTATCAAAGATGCATATAATCAGTGTTGTTGTAGCCTTTTTAATACTTCGGTCATATGGAGTCGGTGGGAGTGTATGTCAGGAGACAAGATGAGGATGTCGTCTATGTATACCACTATGTACTGGTCAAGGAGGTCCCTGAAGATGTCATTTAGGAAATGTTGAAAAGATGCTGGGGCATTACACAGACCGTAGGGCATGACAAGGTATTCATAAAATCCGTAGCGGGATCGGAAAGGGGTCTTACATTCGTTTTGGCCTGAAGCAGATTATAGGCTCCTCTTAGATCCAGTTTGGAATTGACAGTAGCTGTTTGGAGACATTCAAGGAGTTCAGGAATAAGTGGAAGAGGGTATTTATTTTTTATGGTGATATGATTGATCTCTCTGTAATCCACACAAAGTCGTAGGCTACCATCTTTTTTACTTACAAAAAGATACCAGCTCCTGCTGGGGACGCGGAGGGTCTGATGAAAACTTTCTTTAGGATCTCTTGGATGTATTGTTTTAGTATCTGTAATTCATTTTCTGCCAGTGGATATATTTTGCCATAGGGAATAAGGTCCCCGGGTAGGAGATCTATAGGGCAACCATGTGTTCTATGGGGTTGGAAGTGTTTCTACCCACATTTTGTCCAATACTTCTTTGTATGGTTAGTACTCTTTGGGAAGGAGGACCTCATGTCCTCTCTCCATCATTGAGTGTATGAATCCCTTCTGCGACTGTTCCAAGTGGTGAGAACACATGGTTGAGGAGAATGTCAAGGTACCCGTTGACCACATGATGAAGGGATCATGAAGGCGTTAACCAGGATATTCCAGGAATAACGGTGAGGGAACCAGATCAAATTTGAGTAGTTCTGTATGTCTCCCTATGGAAACCCGTATGGGTGCGCTCTGTTTAGTGAGGGGACCCGATTTTAAGAAGAACCTGTATTTGTAATGGATTTATTTTATCGTATACATGGATGGATAAAGCATGAGTAATAGCGATATCGTGGAAACATCCGCTGGACCAAGAGTCCATCATAGGTTGGCATTCATAGGTGTTCTTATACCACTGAAAAGGAAAGAGAAATGGGTAAGGGAGGAAATATGGTGGTCAGAGTTGTTGACAGAAAGGCAAGGTCACCGGGCTTACCCGTTTTTTTTTTTTTTGCTTTCTTAGGGCAGGTTTCTACTGTATGTTGAGAGCGACCACAATAGAGACAAAGGTTCTCTTGTCTTCTGTGCTACAGTTCTGTTGGTGGTGGCCTTCCTTGAACTAGACCGACTTGCATAGGTCCTTCTGTCTGGACTGGAGAACAGGAAGCAGAAGGAAAATTAACACCCTCCGCTAGGATTAATTTATCAGGAGAAACATGTGAATGGTTTAGAATAAAAAATGGAAGTAGACAGGGATGTCCACTTTGCCTGCTACTATATGTCCTTTCTTTGAAACCCCTAGCACAATATCTAATAGTTAAATTAAAGGCTCAATATTCCCCAAGGGAAAATTAACATGAACCTTTATGCAGATGATATCATGCTTATGCTTTCTGACCCAAACGTATGCATAGAATATAAAATCACTGAAATAGAAAGATATGGCCATTTCTCTAATTAGAAATTAAATATATCTAAGTCCCGTATTGTAACCTAAAAAAAAAGAAATGCAGAGAAAGTTTTCTTTTTTATGGAATAGAGATAAGATCGAATACTTGGGGATTTTAATAACAACAAAAGCAGAACATATATTAGAAATTATCAAACTCTATTAACCACTTAAGGACAATGGGCAATCCCTAAACCTATTGAAAACAATGCATTTTGAGCCTGTACATGTACAGGCTTTGTCATTAAGGGGTTAAAAAAGAAATATTGTGTATATTGGGGCCACATAGACATATCGTGGTGGGGTCATATTAACACGGTTTAAATCCTACATTCTCCCATTTGGCTGTATCTTTTCAGGTCGATACCAATGGCTCTTTCAGTCACCTTAAAGATCTACAAATAGTTTTACACCAGTTTATCTGGAGAAATAAGAGACCTAGAGTTGCAAAAAATTGAATGTGTAGGGTGAACTTGGACCGGTTGACATTAAAAAATATCACGACTCACATATGTTATTACATATATGTGAGTCGTGATATTACACATATGCACCGGTGCGGGGAACTCTGATCACTGACTGCCAGGGAAGGTCTGCACGATGGACGCAGACAACCCCCGCTGCTAACCGCACCTCCTTACAGCTGCAGCCGAAGTTGTCTACGCGAAACGCGTAGACGTCTACACGCTGCCCCGGCTACATGACCGGGGAGTCAGAAGCACCAGGAAGTTTGGGGTGGAGGTGCTAAATGGGGGTCCAGGTCTCCTGCAGCGCTGCGGGGGATCTGGATCTTAGTCTCATAGTCAGACCTATTTGAGGGTTGATTATAAGACGACCCCAATTATAAGACGGGGTTTGCTCTGAAAAAAACCCGTCTTATAATTGAGCAAATGCAGTATATACATTCATTTACTCCCCCACCCTTACCTGAACTGCAGATCTTCTGCTCGCAGTGCGGCTCGCAGAGCCTCGCTGGGGCGGCTGTTTCCCTCTGCGTTACTCAAACAGGAACGGAGCGGAGTCATGTGATGTACATTCACGTGACTCCACTGGGTTCCTGTGTCACCTCGACGAATCAAGAGACACTGCTGAGCAACACAGAGGTAAGCAGCAGGTCCTCTTTCCGGTAAAAAGACCACTGTATAAGACGCACCCAGTTTTTAGACACCAAATTTTTCTAAAAAAGCGTCTTAAACATGGGGAAATACGGTAAATATCTATTGGTAACAAACTGGAAATCACAAAAGCTTCCCTCCTGAGTACAGTTGAAGCATCAAGTAAAATACCAACTACGCAGGTGGAATAGTGCTGGAGAATGTCTACTGCACAGGGTTCTCTGGTGGCAGACAGACAGTGCAGAAAGTCCCAGGTTCAAGCCCAAGCAACAACTAGAACACATGCAGTTACACCATGCCTGTGCATGGACACAGGGCTGGCCCTACCATGGAGCAGAGTGGGACCATTGCTCCAGGCGGCACTTTTGAAGGTTTTTTTTTTAAAGTGGAAGAGAGAGAGGGCGCCGAGTGGTTTCGCTTACCAAGTTGTCAGTACAGCTCTCTCCTTTGTGAGCCCTCTGACGTCATTTCCAGTGCTCAGCATACAAGCCGGCACCGAGACCGAGCAGGGAGACTCGCTGCAGGACTGCTGAAAGGTAAGTACAAAGGGGGGGGATAGGGTAGAAATAGGGAGAGGAAGGTAGATAATAGGGAGGGAGAGGAAGGGTAGATAATGGGGGGAGCGGGAGAGGAAGGGTAGATAATGGGGGGGCGGGAGAGGAAGGGTAGATAAATGGGGGGGGGGGGGGGGGCAGCAGCATTTTAAACATTGCCCCAGGCGGCATTATGTCTTGGGCAGGCCCTGCATGAACAGTTGCATAGGGCTGATAGTTCTATTGCCAAATGGGGTTTATTCACTAAAAAAGGAGTTGCATTATTAACCCTCTCACTTCACTATTCGTTATGAAAGGCCAACGCAAGAAGGGATGACCTGGTCCTGCATAATGTGCAAGAATACTGAAGAAGTCTTGCTGATTAACTAAGCATTATATTGAGCTTGCTGATTAACTAAGCATTATATTGAGCCAACCATTCTTTTCCTGCAGCAGATGCTCACTAGTATTGTCCCTTTTGAATGTATGGTGAACACTACTCTCCCACATACTATCTTTCCAACTCTATCTTTAGTGAATAAACTTCATTTCGTTTGGAGAGAGTTGTGGTTTCAAATCTGTGAGGCTTGTTCCCTAACAGGGGAGTCGGTAGGAGAGTTTTGGTTTTAAATTCCCTCACACGTACAACGTCTTTTCACCCGTGGAATCATAAAGAGCCAGCTCTTCTTGCCAGAGAAACCTACCAATGTTGGCCTGCAATAACCAATAGTAAAGTAAGGGAGGCAAAACTACAACTTTTCTTGTAAATTCCCCCTTTAATACTATTTAAAAAGTGTGAGACCCATCTTTCCAATTGCTGTTGATTGTTGGTTGAGGTTGCGTCGGTAAAGGAAGGGCAAGAGAAGAGAGAAATAACGCTAGACAATAACTATATCGGTAGTTTTAACTGATACATTTTAAAGTCTAAAAGTAGTGACAGCGTCAGTTCTCTTTTACTCTTCAGTTATGTTATTTCTCTTGTCGCACGCACTACTCGTGTACTGCAGACTAGTTTATGTTGCCTAATATTACGATGTTTTATCACTATTTGCATACTACACAATGTGATGCACCTTTGCCAATCATGACAAAATAGTCTTTGTTCTAATGAATGTGCTGGACCCTTTTTTTCCAATGTTTTTATGATGATTTCAAGCCAATTAAAGTCTTCTTTCCTGTATCTACCCTAATTTGTTGAGAACCATCATTGCTTTGCAACTTTTTATGAGCACATTGGACACATTTTAATATAAGACACACAAGAAAGAAAAGGCAAAATTGGCTCCCTTAAAGATAAAATATAGTATACCCCTAAACATATAGATGTATGTACAAATAAATTTTAAGTGAAACAACTTACCTTTAGTTCTTGTAAGGAATTACAATAAACCTGAGATGGCAAAAGATGACAAAGTATATACAAGGGAAGCATTTTGCAATTATGGCCTCAATCCTGCATAAAATGTGCAATGTATTTTAGGACCAGTTTTATCTTCTGATTTTCTGTACATATTTAACAGCAGCTGCTTATTCACAACAGACAGGCATTTTACTAAAGCAGTATCAATTGTTTACCGATGGCTGAACTTTAGTCCAGCTTTGGTCGATTTTTTTTTTTAAAGTAAGCCAGTCTTAAAATCATTTAAATTAGAAACCTATCAGGTGATAATAGGTTCCACATTCTGAATTGTAAGTCATAGATTTTGAAGCGGGGAGACAACCGTAGACAATGACCTGGAAAATCTTACAGTAAGCCTTAAGATCTTGGCAAACATTTTAATCACAGGAAGGAAGGGATTTTAGGATGCACACAGACTATTCTCGTTGGGGGCTCTGAAGCAGCGAACCCTGAAGCATTATTGTTGCTCTATAAGGTGAACACTATACCTGTGCTTGACACAAATTACACAGTATAAAACTGTTTCTATTTTAATATGTTGTTTTTTAATACCGTGGGGGAATTGGCTTCTTCTCATAAATTCCTGGTTCTGGCTTGAAATTATCCTATACACACACACACACACACACACGTGACTCAATTAATTCTTAGTACATGCCATGTAATTGTGTACAGAATGCAGTATCTCGTTCAGTCTACCACGTCAAGCTTGATGTAACATGTCGATTCAGATCTGTCACAGTAGAAAAGTCATTTCATTGATTTAATTGTGCACGATGGTTGAATTTCTGATTTACAAAACGACCCAGAAAAGATTAATTCACTACAAACCAAGAAGGTCTATTCGCAAGTTTTCTACAAAACAACAAAATTCCAGTTGCACGTTCACTAAAGACGTTCAAGGGGCCGGTCTCACAGAAGAGTTCCTCCTGACAGGAAGTAAAAAAACCAATTAAAAAATGTTAGTATTACCAAAAAAAATAGTTAGGGGTTATAGGAAAGTGGACCCATATTCAATGGGATTGCTGCTGGGTTGTGGCATTACAAAATCAATAAATAATTTTTTATGCTTCAGTGGGCCAGAGCCTGTCCTGGTGTGTGTTTGGGTGTCGGTGTGGCAGAGCCTGTCCTGGGGTGTGTGTGTGTTTGGGTGT
>VKOC01020551.1:0-15988 GCA_009364415.1 Spea multiplicata
GTATATTCCAGAGTAGTCATTACAATTCTGTTCTCTGGGAGCATGAACCACTTGGGGCAGTCTGTATACTGTTTTTTTTTTTTGTTTATCAGCATGCTTATTGATCTCTGTTAATAGGAAATAGGAGATCTGCTACAAACACGTGGCCATGAGTTTGGGGTTACTACTGGAAGAAGAAGAAGATGTGGGTGGCTGACCTAGTTCTGCTTCGATATGCTCATATGATAAATGGATTCACAGCGTGAGTTTTTTTGTGTGTGTGTGTGTGTGTGTAATTAAGTTATATGCATTTTTAGAACTCTTCCAAATCATAGCCAAAAAAAAGTTTACAATTTAAATATCCTAGTGACTAGATAGTCCCTTTTAAAGTGCATACTTCTGTTAACCAGGACATTTGATATCTGGCTAAATATTTGCGGGTGTTTAGAAATAAAAATAAACACTGTAAAAAAAATTTTTATTGCTATATTCGCCATAACTAGAATAAATATATAATAGAGCCTGTGCTATCTGCTAAAAACTTGATCCATTTTCAGTGGGTCAATTTAGACCGGCTATTTGTGCAGAAAAACTAAATTCTTGAATAAAGCAATACCTTGCCATATATCAATCCATCGATTGGTAATGCAAAATTATACAGATTCTTGTGCATACGTGCTGAAAATAAGTTGTATTTAAAAAAGATTTCTCAACCTTTTTAGCTTCATATACACAGGCTGAGACTGTACTGTTATAGTGGATGTGTTCCATTTTTTTGTTTTATTGTATAGGCTGGCTCTTACCAAGCTTGACATTTTGGATGTCTTCCCTGAAATCAAAGTGGGTGTTTCCTACAAAATCGAAGGGAAGACTATACCTCATTTTCCAGGTAAGTTAAATTACATTCTAATTGCTTTCAGAGATTTTGACCTGGCTAGGCCAAGTACCAGGCACCCACCGTGGTGTTTACCACGTAATACATTATAAATAGATCTTCACTCCTACATTAAAGGGTCACATCATTTTGACAGAAGGGATATTGTTAGGACACTTCCTGGAGCATAGGCGAATGGATCAGAAGACCAATGACCAGTCAGGGAAAAGAAAAATGTTGGTGTGCTAAACTATTCCCAGGCTCCTAATAATACAAATCTGTAAAATGCCTACCAAACACGTGAGCATGCTGCAAATAATGTATTGGCTGTACACTGTATACAAAAACTCCTCACCCTAATAAAGTTGGCAACAAATATATAAACATAAATGGTTGTATAAATTGGCCAAAGCATAATTAAGCTCACCGCCCACATCAAGGCACACTCTCAATAGGGTGAGAACCTACTCTCCCCTCCTACATAGTGGGCACACAAAGCAGTTTATACTGCTACCAAAACCTTATTAATGTGTTGGGGGTGGTGCAAGTAAGCCGAGTGACCAATGTCTGTAGCCTGTCTGCACGCGGACGTTGCTAGTCGGTCGGGGGAACAGCCTGTAACATCCAAAGATCAAGTTGCTTTCTCTAAATACCGTATTTGCCAAATATAGGCCGCACTTTTTTCTTTAAATTTTTTTCTTTAAAGTAGCACCAAAATTTAAGAGTGCGGCCTATAGCTGCATTTTACAGCCACCTGTAGTCCTGAAGTATAGGCTGCACCCCTTGAGTAAACATTAAGTGCGGTCTATAATTGGGACAATACAGTATCATTTGAAAGCTATGATAGGAACTAATCTTTTCTGTATGTAAAATTTCACAGCAAATCAAGAAGTTTTGAACAAAGCTGAAGTTGAGTATGAAACACTCCCTGGATGGAACAAAGACACATCTAATGCCAGAACATTTGAAGAGTTGCCAGAAAACGCTAAGAAATACGTCCAATTTATTGAAGAAACGCTTGGTGTTCCTAGTAAGTAGTTAATTCTTCGCTCATATTCTATCTTCTATCATATTGTTTAACCTGCCATTCTTTCTCTCTAGAGAATTTTAAGCAAAATTTAAGTAATTGGGTAATTTCCACAGCAGCTTCCAGAAAAGCATTTTTTGCCCATCTCTAAGAGATGTTTTGTTGTTGAATGTGTTGGTTCTTTTTTAACTTGGTTTTCCCCACCCTACCCCAGGGTGTACAGTTACTCTTCAGAAAGCATAAATAAACAGAATAGTATATTTGTATTGTACCCTATGGGTTATTTTGTTTAGCATTAGAAGAAGAAAAAAAACTGCAGTTTTCTTAATTTATTGGGATTATGGAGTGGTTGTACACTGCCTAAGAGGGGTACACTATTTTAGTGTGAGATTCTGGTGTCGCAGACATTACATTCAATTTTTGACATAGGAGCCATACTATCCCAAAACTAACCTCAAATATACACTACATTTATTTATATACTAACCACAATTCATTCTTAATTTAAAGAAAGGGAAAACAATATATAATGCATCTAACCCTGAAACAAAGTGCACAGATCGCCTTCAATTCATTTTAGGGATGGTAGAGCAATTGTTCTCCAAGAAACCCTAATAGAATGTCAGCGACACATTTTCTTTTTAAAGTCCCCCAACACCAAAAAAATGCACACAAAAAAGCTGCAGGGTGTGCTACAAGTATTGGCATTGTGGGGAAACAAAGTCTCACTGTTCTGATCAGTGTGGACTCTGCATTGCCAGTTGCTTCAAGCTGTAATTTTCTAAAATAAATATTGGCATACATGCCTTTTTAGGGTTCCTTTCTCCCACATGTCCCCTCATTGATTTGCTTTTCAAGTATAAGCTAATACAGGTAATACAGATGTCCTGTTTAGTTTAATGTACCATGGCCCCTATGTGCACTTTTATTTCATCTATTTTTCTTTTTTACAAAAAACCCAATACCACAACACTTCAATCCTTATAAGTTCCTAAAATAGGCTTCTGCGACCAAATATGGTTTGTGAAAGAAATAGAATCAATAACCTGCAGATGTTGAAAAATGGTTTAAAATACATCAGGCATATGCTGGTGGCAAAAAAGACCATATACAGTTTTAGTACATACTCTGGTATGTCTTCCTTTTTAAAAGAAAATAAAATTGAGTTTTGGTAGTCTAATTTTGGGATTCTGAACAGAGTAATTGCCAAAATAGAAGAAATCATAGGTAAATATATTTTGGGTCTATTTACTGGCTCTAGCTGTGTATAATTTTATGTTCCTTTTTAATAAACATTACTTTTTCTCTTCTCAGTCAAATGGATTGGAGTAGGTAAATCCAGGGAGTCGATGATTCAACGTTTCTGAGTAGGTTAATGCAGCCGCATAATGGAAGACCTCTGTGACCCCTGCACCAGGAAGCAGTCATTGCACCTGTTGAAGACCAGCCATTGGAGCACACAGCATATCTACAACCAGAATGATCTGTATCTTGGTTTAAGAACTGGATATATTGTGTGTAATACTTTCTGTAGATTGTGTGTGTTTATACACGCATTTAATCTCCCTCTCTATTTGTCTTTTCCTCTGTCCTGTCTGAGTTTGTATGATTGCCTCAAAATAAGTAGATTAAAATAGTGGATTGTGTGACTGATGTAAATGCCTAGGGAACATTACAAAGTTATTCCTGCTGTGTGTGTGTGTATGCATATGATTGTATGCCTTTTAACAAAAAATAAATATATATATATGAGAGGGACTGGGGAAGGGGGTCTTAAATGCAATGGAAATCATTTTGCTTTAAAGGGAATTTGTGCTGTACACAAAGTAATTCTGTTACACTGCTTAACGTGCTGCATTCTGTTTCATCTGGTTGGCAGTTTGATTAAAGATCTTTTTATGACTTATATTGTAAAAAAAATAATAAACTTCACTATGTGGCTGATGTCTTTTTTTCACATCTGCTTTATGCCATTAACATCTAATATCATTAGGAAAGATCATGCTTGTATTCGTTTTAGTCCGATAGCATCTTTGTACAAAATAAATGTATACTGTATCTCTTGTGTGTTGTGGTAAGCAGTGGTTTTAGTTGAAGGCCTTTTCCTTAATAATAAAAAAGCAATCTCCTGCTGTAAATCATGCTGAACTGCATGTATTATTCTGTTTAAGACGTATCCTGTCTGTGCTGCTAGCACAACAAATTACTAATTTCATATAGAAGAATAATTTGTCTTTAAAAGAAGTTGCGTGGATGTAATGTTATGCAAATACAGAAAAATAATGCCTGCTACAGTGTCTGAACTAGTCATCATATGAACTTGTTGGGTATCCCATTCCAACACCATGGGCGTTAAAAACCCAAAAGGTGTCTTTATGGACCTTGCTTTGTGCAGTGGGGCCCAGTCTTGTTGGAATAGAAAAGGACCTTCCTCAAACTGTTCCAGTAAAGTTGGAAGCATAACATTATCCAAATATCTTGGAATGCTGAAGCCTTAAGTTTTCCCTTCACTGGAAGTAAGGGGCCCAAACACTAAAAATCAGCTCCATACCATTATCCCTCCTCCACCAAACTTTACAGTTGGCGCTATGCAGTCAGGCAGGTAATGTTCTCCTCGCATTCACCACTCCAGACTGGCGCATTAGACTCCCAAAGAATCGTGATTTATCACTCCATAGAACACAATTCCACTGCTCCAAAGTCCAGTGCTTTACACCGCTTGGTATTATGAGGCTTGCATGCAGCTGATCGGCCTTGAAAATTATGGAATCTGCAGAGCATTAGTGACTTTAACACACCATGCGCCTCGGCACTCGGTGACCAACTTCACGTGGTCTTCTGCTTCGTAGCTGAGTTGCTGCTGTTCCACTTTCCAATAATACCTTTTCCAGTTGACCGTGGAATATGTAGCAGCTATGAAATTTCACAAAGTGACTTATTGAAAAAGGAGCATCCTATCACAGTACAAGGCTTGAATTTGTATTTATTTATTTCCTTCTCTCTTCTCCACAAGTTTGTAAATGCAGACTGGATGGCTAGGTGTTCATTTTATACACATGTGGCAATGGGTCTGAAGGAAACACCTGAATTCAATAATTAATAGGTGTATAATAGATTATATATGTATATGTATATACACATAACACTAACTGTCCCCAACAAGCTTCTAGGAAGAAGACACCAGCGACTTTAGATTAGGGAGAAGCATTGGAGAACCAGCTACCTTCCACCTACATAGTGAGAAATGAAGAGTAGGTTTTGTTAACCACCAGATGGAGCCATAATGCTATGTAATGAATTGTGTCTTACGCTAGAAATACACTGGTAAACTTTATCCTTTGTGTTTGCGCTGCTATATAGTAACCACAAACATTACAATATTAATATTTATGATTGTATTCAATAAACATATTTGACAAGCTATTCACATACTTTTCACGATTAGCATTGTGTGATTAGGGAGAAGCATTGGAGAACCAGCATTGTGTGAATGCTAATCGTGAAAAGTACGTGAATAGCTTGTCAAATATGTTTATTGAATACAATCATAAATATTAATATTGTAATGTTTGTGGTTACTATATAGCAGCGCAAACACAAAGGATAAAGTTTACCGCACCACCCTAATATCCCTTTTTACTTTAATTCTTTTACATGTTTTGTCCTTTTTTTAATTTGTGTTTTAAAGCTGGGTGATGCCTATATTGTTTAAAATAATTTACACTGCATCACTCTTTATATCATCGAATACTGTTGCCTTAATTACCAATCTTAGACCTTCTTGAACTGTAAAGTCCTTTTTTTCTTTTTTAAAGAAGTCAGTAAAGAAAATTAATTTGCTTCACTTTTCTGCCACTAAACAGGTGGTGTTTAACTAAGCACCACCACTTGTTTAGTTTACAGGTGAATGATCTTATATACTTGATGGGACATGGAGTTGAATTTGAAATACTTAGCCAGGTTTTGTGCATTTAGTTGATAATTATTATTTTGTATTTATTTATATAGAAAGATCATATTGCACAGCACAGTAGAAGGCATGGGACTTCAAAGAGGCCCAATGAAGCAGCAGCAGCAGCAGGGGAGGGAGAAATCATTTCCTGGGTTTTGTAAGACAAGGGGTAAAAACTGGCCAGGGCTGCCATTGTGAAAAAGGCATCCTATGCTTTCCAGCGGGTGTGTGGTGAAGCAAGTGCTGTGAAGCACTCAGCAGGGTCACGTAATGCAACTGCTTCACCGCTCCCTGCAGGAAAGCATAGGATGCTGGCATTAGATAGGCAGTGGCATGCCAGGTCTCCACAAGGTGAGAGGAGTAGTGTATACTTGTGGTGTCAGAGTCAGCGTGTATGTGTGTATATGAATAGTGCTGCAGTCTGTGTGTGTATGTGCGTATGTATTGTAGTGTCAGTGTTAGTGTGTGTAATGTATAGTGCCAGATGTCTACTGTATTGTAGTGCATAATGTTATTGTGTATTTTTATATTGTATATATATATATATATATATAATCTATATATACATTATCTCACAAAAGTGAGTACACCCCGCATATTTTTGTAAATATTTTATTATATCTTTTCATGTGACAACACTGAAGAAAAGACTCTGCTACAATGTAACGTAGTGAGTGTACAGCCTGTATAACAGTGTACATCTGCTGTCCCCTCAAAATTACTCAACACACAGCCATCAATGTGTAAACCATGGCAACAAAAGTGAGTACACAAGTGGAAATGTCCAAATTGGGCCATATTAGCCATTTTCCCTCCCCGGTGTCATGTGACCCGTTAGTCTTACAAGGTCTCAGGTGTGAATGGGGAGCAGGTGTAATAAATGTGTTGCTTTCGCTCTCACATGCTCTCATACTGGTCACTGAAAGTTCAACATGGTACCTCATGGCAAATAACTCTCTGAGGATCTGAAAAAAGAATTGTTGCTTTACATAAAGATGGCCTCAGCTATAAGAAGATTGCCAAGACCCTGAAACTGAGCTGGAGCATGGACGATACAGCGGTTTCACAGGACAGGTTCTACTCAGAATGGGCCTTGCCATGGTTGACCAAAGAAGTTGAGTGCACGTGCTCAGGGTCATATCCAGAGGTTGTCTTTGGTCAATAGACGTATGAATGCTTCTAAAGATGATGCACAAGAAAGCCTGCAAACAGTTTGCTGAAGACAAGCAGACTAAGGATATGGATTACTGGAAGCATGTCCTATGGGCTGATGAGACCAAGATGAACTTATTTGGTTCAGATGGTGTCAAGCTTGTGTGGCAGCAGCCAGGTGAGGAGTACAAAGACAAGTGTGTCTTGCCTACAGTCAAGCATGGTGGTGGGAGTGTCGGGGTCTGGGCCTGCATGAGTGCTGCCTGCACTGGGGAGCTACAGTTCATTGAGGGAACCATGAATGCCAACGTGTACTGTGACATACTGAAGCAGAGCATGATCCCCTCCCTTCGGAGACTGGGCCGCAGGGCAGTATTACAACATGATAACGACACCAAACACACCTCCAAGACGACCACTGCCTTGCTAAAGAAGCTGAGGGTAAAGGTGATGGACTGGCCAAGCATGTCTCCAGACCTTAGCCCAATTGAGCATCTGTGGGGGCATCCTCAAATGGAAGGTGGGGGTGCGCAAGGTGTCTAACATCCACCAGCAAAGTGATGTCGTCATGGAGGAGTGGAAGAGGACTCCATCTGTGAAGCTCTGCTGAACTCCACACCCAAGAGGGTTAAGGTAGTGCTGGAAAATAATGGTGGCCACACAAGATATAGACACTTTGGGCCCAATCTGGACATTTCCACTTAGGGGTTATTCACTTTTGTTGCCAAGGTTTAGACATTAATGGCTGAGTGTGTTGAGTTATTTTGAGGGGACAGCAAACTTACACTGTTATATAGGCTGTACACTCACTACTTTACATTGTAGCAGAGTGTCTTTTCTTCAGTGTTGTCACATGAAAAGATATAATAAAAAAATTTCAAAAATGTGAGGGGTGTACTCACTTTTGTGAGATACTGTATATATTATAGTGTAAGCCAGTGCATGTGTGTATAAGTGTGGTATGGTTTTGTATGTTGTTGCAGTATGGCATTAGCATGAGTGTGTGTATTATGTGTGTATATGAGTGTAGAATGTTAGCTTGTGTGTGTTACTGTAAAGTGTGCACATAAGATGTCAGCGTGAGTTTATTACAGTATGGTGTTATAGTGCATAAGTGCAAAAATAATGATTAAACATACAAGCTTGAGTCTAACCCTTATTATGAAGGTGTTAACCACAGTACGAAGTGGTGTTTGTATGTATGTTTTATGTCATATTTCCCCCAATAAACATCCTTTAACTGTAGACCTTTAACTAAGGGGTCTTAGCTACACTAAGTGTACAGTACAAACACTAACTTTTGTTGAGTACATCTACAACAATAATAATAATAATAATAATTAGAATTAGCTGAAATTCATAAGAATTGTGACAAGGTAAACCCCAGGGAGATTATTTTTTCCTAAATTATATATATTCAAATTTTGGAGGGTCGTCTTATGATTGAGCAAATACGGTATATGATGACGCCAAGTAAAAGGACTTTTCATAGTGGAAACATGTTGCATGTTTTTCATCAATTGTGCGTATAGGAAGGGACCTTCAAGTTTGTTAATGTAGTAGAAAACAAAACCAAAAAATCTTAAACGTGACCAAGATAATCATGATAGGCAGGCAGACTTTTCTATTTCCAGTCCAGGAAAACTATGATAAGTGTAGCAAAGAAATATTATATGTGTTCTACCAGGTAAAAGGTGGGAATAAGGCTCTGTGGTATGTTGGAAAATACCCAAGAGTTAGTAGTATAGACAAGAACAATATTTATCCAAATAGGGTTACTTGAAAAACATTGTAACTAAAAATCAAGGAGTTTGTAATCCATGAGGATTTACATATTAAATCTGGTATCCTGTCTTGGTATTAGTACCTAAGGACCCTGTGGATCTTGCACTATAAATGATCCTTGTAACTGATCAACGAATTGGTTGATGCCAGGGGAGGCCCCTGCAGGCAGCAATAGAGTCGCTTGCATGGCCCCTTAACTCCTGATGGCTCAACTTGGCCTGTCTCCCCTCTACAAGAATTAAAGGTCTTTAACTCCTAACGGTGAACCTACTGTGTAACAGATTCACCAAGAGAGCTGTAGTAACTCCCAGAGGTAACCCACATGTTGTCTCTGAAATCACTTCCAGCACCAGCCAGCATGCGCACCTCGGAACCCTGCTATGTGTACCCAATAAGTAGACACAATTACCTTGAATTGAGTACAGCAGGGATGAACAGTTTATTGTTGTAAAACATGGACTCATATACCCACAGAACTTCATTAACATAAATTAACATTGATAAATAGGTGCATGTAGACAACCCAACCTTTAATCCCCTGGCAGCAATCCTATTGATGGGATTAATTAAACAATGGAGTTCCTACCTGTGCTATCTTTGTTTGACAGCCAGGCTGGAGCCATCTCTGACTACCTTGGGGCCCTGTATGACAGTTATTTTTGTCACATACTGATTTCCCGTCATCTACGCAGCACCGCAGGGATTAACGGCAGCGGAAATCCGTAGATTCGCCGTTAAAGGACCATAAGAACAACTCTATTGGTCGCTGACAGGGCCCCTGCAATCGACTAATAGAGTTGGTCACATGGCCCTTTAACTCCTGACATGAAACTTGGCCTGGGGAGACCATTGGTCTCTCCGCTCCAAGAGTTAAAGGTCTGTACGAGTGACTCTATTGGTCGTCGGCAGGGAGCTCCTCTGCCATTGATTGATGGCAGACGAGCCCCCTGCCGGGACCAATAGAGTCACTCGAACAGACTTCGATCCTGGTGCCGCAACTTGGCTCCAAGAGTTAAAGGTCCATACGAACGACCAGTAGAGTCGCTCGTACGGACCATTAACTCGTGGAGCATGGCCTCCCCAGGCCAAGTTACGCCGTCAGGAGTTAAAGGGCCGTGCGAGTGAGCCTATTAGTCGCCTGCAGGGGCCTCCTCTGGCATCAAGCAACCTACGGATTTCCGCTCCCATTAACCCCTGCGATGCTGCGTAGATAAGGTAGGCTAGATGGAGAAGGGACCAGGGAGATTAGTAAACGAAGACGAACACGAAGATTCTTCGTATACGTTTTGCCGCTGCCATGTTCATATGTTCGGTATTTGGGCTGAACAACGAAAACACCCAAATACAAGTGCACAAGTCTACTAAATACCCTACTGACTATACAACCTCAAAAAAGCATTTAGCATTCTCACCACACTCCCAAGTTGGTTGTATAGGATTCATACTCTCCACAACTTGCACCTTTCAACCTACCCCCTCTGCATCCATCTGTCTGCTCAGTTGAGGTTCATGCAATCCAACTATTTTTATCCTGTCTTTTTATGCATGGCTGTTTTACCGTCCCCCTTGCCCTGTGGTGTTTCCAACCCTGGTAAGCAACACTAACCCAACACCTGACATTGAACATAGATGGCAGAAGTCTCATTTTGTGTCTGATTTCCTGCATTATAAATGTATGCTACTTTCCTACTACTTTGCTCTCCCCCTTGCTAGGGAAACTACTTCACACCAGTTATCTCTTTCATCTCATAACCCTTAATGCCTCTTCAATTCTTTCAATTCCCTTCTTCACGCTATAACTACCCTTTCCACTTACTGTACTGCCTCTGACTTTGCCACATACTTCAAATAAAATTGAAACAATCAAATCTAAAATTTCTGCGCAGTCCTTCTGCTGTCCTTGTCCTGACTCTGCACCCTCAGCTCTTAGGCCTCTACTCTCCTCCATTCACACCTCTTCTCTTAGAGGACTCATTTCATCCTTTGGCTTCCAATACCCATACGCGGATGAGACCCTATTCTAAATTTCTTCTGAAATTCCTCTACATTTTCCTGACTATTCACCCTCTCTTTTTGTCTCATCAACTGTCCTCACACAAGAAACAACCACAAGAAAAAAACAAAATATTAATCCATTCCCTTGTTATATCACATCTGGATTCTATAAACTCCCCTCTCCTACCTTTCACTTCTAATCCATCCTCTGCAGCTGCAGCTAAACTGATCTTTTCTATGTCACTGTTCCTCATCTGCTGCTTCAATGTGCCAATTGCTTTACTGGCTCCCCATAACCTCTAGAATGAAATTCAAACGTCTTACCCTGACCTACAGAGCCCTTAACAACTCTGCATTCCCTTCTTATCCAAATACACCCCAAACTGCCCCATTTGTTCCTCTAATGAACTGCTATCTCTTTTCTAAAGTCATTACCTCAAACCCACATTTTTCGAGAAGCGTAAAACCTTTCTTTCAAACACTCATCCAAATCAAGCTATCTGAATGACCAACATCCACAACAGATCATCCATGTCCAAGTAGTCATCTCACTTACCTCTCAACAACCAACTATATTGTAAGCTCATAAGAGCAGGGCCCTCTTCTTCTATTGTACCAATTTTTGAACTGTTGGTTCTATATAAATAAATGTAATGCACTGAGGCCAGGATCTCTCCCAATGCCTTTGAGCCATGTTAGTTTAAATGCTTCTTCCTCTTTGTTTTGGCCCTTTGGCCATCAGGAGAGGGCTGGGCAGATTCACCCCGGTGGACATTTCCAGCAAAAAGTCTTTTAATAAGGTAGTAGAAAATGTATACAGAACCTATTAAATGTGAGGAAAAAGGATTCAGTTATGACAGAAATACCATCTAAGATTTGTCTTACTCTTTAGATAGTATAAATCAGACCAGCCCATGGGGCAATTGCCAACTGTCCTCTGGTATGCATCCATACAAACATATATGAATACCTCCAGTATCTTGCAGGAGAGTCCAGCTCAGATCTACAAGACTATCCTGACTTGGTTTGGTACATTTGAACCAGCGCCAAGGCCAGCTCATCTACTTCTAATTAGAGCCTATCACCCTGCAAGTATCCCCTGCTGGTCAGGTGAAACATGCCAACCTAATAAGTTAACAGGACAATCTATCAGTTGCTATTTAAAAAAACAGCTCAACAATACCATCTATTGGTATGTCTAAATTAAAGTCTTCCTTGATTCTCCAGTTACTCGTCAGGGTTGTCCCTTGTCCCCGCTGCTCTTTGTGCTCACCTTGGAGCCTCTCCTTCAGTCCATCAGGATGAACCCTGACGTCCGCGGTCTCCAAGTGGGACCATAAAATCCTGGGCTACGCCGATGACCTCTTGTTCGCTGTTACTCGCCCAGAGATTTCTCTTCCGAATATCCTCAAGGAGCTTTCCCGGTTCGGTGCCCTCACCAATTTTAAAAGTAATTCCTCTAAGTCGGAGATTCTGAACGTGAATTTGTCCCAAGCTGCTGTCCTCCCGCTACAGGCCTCTTTTCCCTTTGCGTGGCGTAGCCCCAAAATCCGGTACCTGGGGATTTGGCTGTCTCCTGACTTCTCCCAACTTTATCATTATGATTTTACGCCCCTGCTGGCCGCTGGCCGCTGGCCGCTCTTCAGGCTGATCTGGTTTCCTGGAGGAAGCTGACGCTCTCCCGGGTTGGTCGCATCAATACGCTCAAGATGAATGTTATGCCTCGTGTCCTTTATTTGTTCCAGACTCTCCCC
The DNA here is from genome assembly GCA_009364415.1 of Spea multiplicata. Taxonomy (NCBI): domain Eukaryota; kingdom Metazoa; phylum Chordata; class Amphibia; order Anura; family Pelobatidae; genus Spea; species Spea multiplicata. Next base: position 12,519 of record VKOC01020551.1, read on the forward strand.
ATCTCCATCCCCCCCTCCTTTTTTGACTCGCTTCGGTCCACTTTCTTACGATTTGTGTGGGGTGCTCGTGCTCCCCGCATTCGATTTACTACGCTGATACTCCCCAAGTCAAGGGGTGGTCTTGCTTTACCCTGTCCCCGCTCTTACTATAGGGCGTGTCATTTGCTGCGTGTTTTGGAGTGGGCGCATAGTCCGCCCCATAAGCAATGGGTGGGCATCGAGGCGGTCTTGCTGGACCTCCCTGTGAAGGTCTCACCCTGGCTGTCGATTCCGACGGCGCGCACGCTCACTCTGCCCCACCCCTTTATTCGTGCCACTTACTTGACTTGGCTTCAGGTCCTCCGGAGGACGCAGATTTCTTCTATACCCTCCCCATTGACCCCGGTCAGGGACAATCCTGATTTTCCTCCTGGGGTGGGCCGCGATCTCTTTCCGGCTTCCCCTGCTGGCGCGAGACAGAGGATTGGTTCCTTTCTGTCCTCTGGGGGTCTTAAGCCCTTGGCCGTGCTGTCCTCACGCTCCCCTCCCTCCTTTTTGGATTCTTTCCGTTACGCGCAATTGTGTAGTTTCTTCCGGTCCTTGCCCCGACAACACGCTATGTTGCGGGATCGCACGCGATTTGAAGAGCTCTGTGTGTCCTCTACGCTTCCGTCCCATGGCATTTCTTGCTAGGGGGGTAACAAGACACATTTTAAATGGTAACTTTTTTTTTATTCACAATATCAGATAAAAATATGTTTCAAACTGCTTTCTTCTTTAGAACAGATTTTCCATATTATATTGTAGCCACTTGTATGTGTTCTAGCTGTTATTTTAGTCCAATCAATTTGACAATCCCTACTGCCTGTGTTAAACAATAAAATGCTCAGTCTTTATCACCCTGCTAGGCACTCTAACTAATGAAAGTCTATGGAGCAACATGTTTCATTTACATTGTCATAATGAATCAGCTAGATGTAGTATTTGAGCGGGGAAAGTCGCTCAAAATATCACATGACTGACAACAATGGCAGCCTCCTAATCTGAAAATAAAGAAAGTTTATTAAAATGTAATGCGATAAAACCAGGGTTTTGTCAGTGTTAACCTACATTATGGTATATATTATGGTATATAACACTAAGCAATCAAATTCCTTTCCATGGAATTAGCCTTTTAAGATGACCCCCCAAAATTTGAATAATTTAGAAGAAAAAGCCTGAATATAAGACTACCCTATAGGAAAAAAGTTTCATTAGTAAATATTAATTCACATGTAAACTATTGGCATAATTAGAAAACATATTGACCTGGTGCAGAAACTGACCCAGGGCCCCCCAACTTCAACAGCTGGTCGGTGCCATTATTGCCCCCAAACAGCTTGTCTGTGCCCTCTTTGCCCCCCTCCAACATACACTCTGGCAACCATATGTAATCACAAATTACACACCTTTGCTCACACTCACTAACACACACGCCCCCACTCACACATACATGCTCAAATACAAACACATACACATCCATGCTAACACACAAACAATTAGACATCCATGGTCACACACACATGGGAGATGGGTAGAGTGTAAGTTGTGTTGTAAGGTAGTGAGTAGGGGTAAGGTGAATGGACATTTCACCAATTCTGGGATGATTTAACACATATGTACACATCACAGTGCAGTTTTGCTTCAAGGGGGAACTGAAGGCATTGGTGGCAACAGCAAACCTATAACAGCCACCACCAGCTGCAGCAGCTGCATAAGCAATGGGAGTGGTGATGCCTCAGCCTTCTCGAGGAGTGTGACTGATTCCCAGAGATAGGCAAGACACAAACACCCACTTCACCAGCCTACCACTTTCCATTCAAGGGGTATGTCAAAGCAGCAGTCAAATTAGGTGACACGACTGCTGCACGCTGTTGAAGGTGCTTCCTTCTCCAAGATTAAGAAGGGAGCCCTTCAGGCAGCTGTTAGAGGCCCTTGCTCCCCACTACTGCCTCCCCTGTTGTACCACTTTTAGCAGGACTGTAGTGCCCTCCCTTTACCAGTCTTCTGTGTCATTTTGAAGGCCAAGATGCCCAAGGCAGCTGGACAAACTTCAATTCACTTCACCTCGGACATATGGGGCACCACTATTGCACAGCATGCTTTTTTCACTGATGACATGCCTTTCTTTCACTAATGACTGCCCAAATATATGGAGGACAAGGACAGGGCCACTGTAGCAGATGCTGGCAGAGCTCCACCTGTTTGACCATCATTACTATCATTACTCTGGGGGACCTTTTTAAAAAAAAAAAATTTATAATGAAAGGTGAGTCCAGAAGGTGTCAGGTACATCCCCCTTTGAGAAAAGCAAACGGCCATGAAACTAAATGTGTTGCCTCAAAACGAAGACTGCAAAAACAAAACAAACAACATTTCACCTGAATCAATTTTGCTCTCCGTGCAGAAGTCACTTCTCCTCTCTTTCCCATCTCTTCCAAGCTATACATATTGAAGCCTTTAGTCTGATAATTTGTGTCCTGCAAACCATTCACTATTTTAGTAGTCATCCTCCAAACTCTCTCAAAAATGTCAATATCCTTCTGGATAGGTTCTCCAGAACGGTGCACAATCATGTTCCCAACTCTTTATTGCATCGCCTACTTACCTTGAATCTCCAAAATATCACTCCCAATTTCTGGATACTTTTGTTGTTGCTGACAGTACCCCGAAACTGTCCTGAAAAGGACAATAAGTTGTCATAGCAGCCCACCTCAATCATCAGACAGAACTAATGTTGAGGTGGAAAACACAAACTCAGTTTATTAGGAACAGCACAGATATTTACACACACACAAACATAATTAGATCAGGAGTATAATCTCATCCACTACCAAGCAGTGGCGTCGCTACAGGGGGGCAAGGGGGGGCAATTGCCCCCCCTAGGTTAATCCTTGCCCCCCCTGTTGCCCCCCTGCCAAATTTGGAATAAAGTCGCAATGCGACTTTAAATCCCGTTTTTTTTTTAATTATTATTTTTTTTTAAATTTGGAGGAGAGAGAGGGTGCAGCCCGCGTAAGATCGGCAGCCAAGGCAACCGATCTTACGCGGACCGCACCTCGAGCCCTGCTACTTACCTGTGGGAGGGTCTTCTGCACTGCATTGAGGAAGCGGAAGCAGAAGAGAAGGCAGAGGGAGGCCGCGCCCCCTGCTGAGGTCTGTGAGCGGCATCGAGGAGCTGCAGTGCAGGTAAGGGGGTGGGGAGGGTGTTTGAATGAGTTTGAATGAGTATGAGTGTAAGTGCTGGAACCTAGGCATGATGGGACTGTGATTGCTGCTAGCAATCACACTCCTATCATGCCAAGTCAGCCACTACATGCTGGGGGCAGCTAGCTAGGTTTCAGCATGTACTGGCTGACTTGGCATGATAGGAGTGTGATTGCTAACAGCAATCACAGTCCCATCATGCCTAGGTTCCAGCATTTACTGTTGGATGTGTAAGTGCTGGAACC
>VKOC01020554.1:0-10647 GCA_009364415.1 Spea multiplicata
CCGCAGACAGACGCACCCAGGGGGGAGAAACTACCCTTACCATCAGGGACATTTGAGGCATGACACTAGCCAGGAAGCGAACTGGCATTGAAGAGAGACACTGGCACCACCACCAGCAGCAGCATTGGGAAAGGCGAATGAGTGGGCAATTGACGACCCGCTCACCTGTTTCACCCCAGGGCAAAGCACCCAAACACTGTCAGTCTTAGACGTTTGGCAGCAGACTTCCAGAGCTCAGACACTAGGCCCTAGCGTAAGCTGGCCACTCTGGCGGAGGTAGCAGGCGTTGCCACACCGCAGACAGAGGCAGCCAGGGGGGAGAAACTGCCCTTACCATTAGGGACATTTGAGGCATGACACTAGCCAGGAAGCGAACTGGCAGAGAAGAGATGCTGGCACCACCACCAGCAGCAGCATTGAAAAATGGGAAAGGCAAATGAGTGGGCAATTGATGACCCGCTCACCTGTTTCACCCCAGGGCAAAGCATCCAAACACTGTCAGTCCTTGGCGTTTGGGAGCAGACCTACAGAACTCAGACACTAGGCCCTAGCATAAGCTAGCTACACCGGCGGAAGTAGCAGGCGTTGCCACACCGCAGCAAGTGCAACCAGGGGGGAGAAACTACCCTTTCCATTAGGGGCATTTGAGGCATGATTTCAGCCAGGAAGCGAACTGGCAAAAGATACTGGCACCACCACCAGCAGCAGCGTTGGAAACGGAAAAAGGTGAATGAGTGGGCAATTGGCGACCCGCTCACCTGTTTCACCCCAGGGCAAAGCATCCAAAGACTGTCAGTCCTAGGCGTTTGGGAGCGGACTTACAGAGCTCAGACACTAGGCCCTAGCGTAAATTGGCTACACCAGCGGAGGTAGCAGGCATTGCCACACCGCAGCAAGTGCAACCAGGGGGAGAAACTACCTTAAACATTAGAGAGAAAAAATTTAACTTTCCAAGCTAAGAGCTGGGTAACCCAATTTGGGCAGATTGAATTTAAGAAAGGCAATCTGCTCCATCAGATGAGGTGCCATGCGCTCACTTTGAACAGTGGTTGGCGGACATGATAGAAGCTGCTGCGCAACCCATGAGAGTGCAGGCCACACACTCTTCTTTTCATCCCAGTAGCTAAGAGGATCAACATTAGGCGCAGAAGGAACTTCACAGAGGTAAAGTTTGACCATTTCAGCAACACTACTCTCCTTTCTGCTGCTAGCTCTGTCAGATGGTCCAACTATACTCCCAAGTGCCTCTTCCCAAAACGCAGCTGCTCCACTCAGCTGTGTTGTGCTGCTTGTGGCACTGCTGCTGATGCTGCTGCTAGGGGTAGCAGACCACATCATCTCTTCCTCCTCCTGCACCTCACCCTCCTCGGACAGCATTCCCATTTTACGCTGCCAGTCACGCACCTTGTTGACCAATTGCTCCCGGTAGCTACTGAGAACATTGAATTTCAAAGCTAGCTTTCCCTTAATTCTTGGATCACAAAGGCACGCTAGCATCATTTCGGGACTCTCTTCCATTCGTTTGCGAAGGTGTACTTTTAGCAGATCCTTCAGCTTCCTGACTATGGCTGCTACGTCAGGATGTAGAGTGCCACCTTGAACAGCCTCACGGTTTTCAAGGAACACATCCATCTTGCTGCCTAGATGGGAGAACACTGGAATTACCTGGGCCAGACTGGCAGTGTTTGAGCTTAAATTTTCTGTGGCATCCCTGAATGGCTTAAGGACTGCCACTAGCTGGGCGATCACTGTCCAATCCTCCCTATTCAATGGAGATGTAATCCCAATATTGTGCTCTGAGGCAAGATTATGGATTGCCCTCTGCTGCTCCAAAATCCTCTCCAGCATGTCTAACGTGGAGTTCCACCGTGTACTGACATCCTGACGTAGGCAGTGTACGGGAAGACCTGACCTCTCTTGCTCTTCCCTCAAAAGTTGGCTAGCCTTAACACTATGGTGAAAGTGCCCAGCGATCTTTCTGCAGCGGGACAGAACTACTGCTGCCACATTAGTTCCTTCTGACATTGCTGCCTTCACTACAAGATGGATGATGTGGGCTGCACAGCGCACACCAACAATATGACCATCTCGCAGCGCTTTCACCATATTGGCACCTCCGTCAGTTACCACAAAACCAACTTCAACATTGGTGCCCGCCTCTGCTCCCACCCAAAGGCTAAACATTTTCCTAATTGCATGCAGAATATTTTGGGAAGTGTGCTTTTCATCCATCACTTCTGCATGGAGAAGGAATGATCGCTAGCCTGCTGCAGCAGCTTCCTTAGACACACCGGGCTGCCACCAGTGTGCTGTCAAAGAAAGAAAGGCATGCTGGCCGCTAGGTGCACTCCACAAATCTGTAGTGAAATGAACAGACTGACCAGCAGCCTTGGAAAGCTCCTCTTTCACTGCTGCAACACAGGACCGATACAATGAGGGGACAATGTTCCTGCTGAAAGTGGAACGTGACGAAACTGTGTATTGTGGAGCCACAGCCGCCATCAATTGTTTGAAAGGCTCCCCTTCAATCATGGAGAAGGATGCCCCTCCAACAGCAATGAACTGACCAATAAGTCGCGTTACTTTATTGGCCTGCTGTTTGGGCATCGTTCTCTTGGAGTGGAATGCCCCAAATTCTTCCAGGGTGGGCTGGGCATGCAGTGCTCCAACCTGCCTTGGTCTCTGGCTGCCAGCACTAGCTGCTGCTATTGGCTCAGAAGCAGCTGTTGGGGTTTTACCACTGCCTGCACTACGTTTTACTTCTGCATCTTTCCCCAATAGCACAGCGTTGTGTTGAGTGCTGAGGTGATGCTTCATGCTAGCACTGGTGAAATGGCCAGACACTTTCCCTCTGCTTATTAGCTTCCCACAGTGTTTGCACTTTCCATAGCGCCCTTCTTCCACATTTTCAAAGTGCTCCCAAATTGGGGCGCGCATAGCCTTGGGGTGTGCCTTGGGTGCTGCTTGTACTGCTCGGGGTGGATGAACAGCGGCAGAACTAGTGGTGGTGGTGGTAGTGGCACTGGTGGTACTACCAGTACTGGCCATAGTGGGACTGCTAATTGCTTGAAGTCTAGCAGATTTGGTAGGTTTTGCTGCTGCTGGTGGTGGTGATGATCGCAGCGGAGAAGGTGGAGGCTCAGGGGAAAATTGTGCACTAGTCATTTGTACACTGCTCCCTGAGGAATCTGATTCCTGGCCACTAATCTCCTCTACTTCCTCTGGCTCATAGTCTAGTTCTTCATTAGCCAGATCAAATGGAATTCCTGCTAGGCTGGAGCTAAGACTGATATCGTGACTAGTAGTAGTAGTAGTAGTGCGAGCAGGAAGAACAGACTCTGCACTTGGCCTCTCAGTCTCAGGCTCCTCTGGTACCTCGCTAGCTGGATTTCCAGTACTATGTGTAGCCATCTCTCTAACTGTCTTTACAAAAATATTGTAAGGACTTGGTGGCTTGCTAGAGGTACTAGGAGGACATGGCGTGGCGGTACCGGTGGGAACAGTAGGCGCAGCACTAGTGGTGGTAGACGCGGTAGAGGTGGGGGTGGTGGTTTTCCCTACAAAGGAATGAGATCGCTTTGGTTTGGGACCCCTCTGAGTCTTGCTGCTAATTTGGCTCTGCTTGGTACCGTGCATGCTGCTTGTGGATGGGGAAGATGCTGCTTGGGGCAAAAGGCACTTCTTTTTAGTCACTGGGCTAGTACTACTTGTGCTACCCTTTAACTTTGAACGTGCTTCTGGTGCTTTAGGCTTTCCGTAAAAAACCATAGAGCTTGTAGGCCTAGCCGCACTACTACTGCCTGCTTTTGGTGCCTTTCCTTTACTTGATGATCCTTCAAGCAATGCTTCCCCAAATGATAAGCGAGAGCTTGGCCTACTTGGCCGACTAGACTGACGCAAAGGCTGCATCTTAGAACTGGTGGTGGTGTTGGTGGTGGTGCTGGTGGTGGTGGTGGTAGATGGAGCTTGTCCCTCCTTAGTCCCAAAAGGAGGATCCATTTCAAATTTTGTGTTGTGTGTGTAGTGTAGTGTAGTGTTTAAAAAACTATAAAAAAATAAAAATAAAAAAAAGGAAAAACAAATTAAAGACAAAAAAATTAGAGGAAGTTCTCTTCAGTGCTACTGCTTAAAAAGTAAAACTATGCACTACTGCACTGTGCTGTTGTGTGCAATCTGCCAAAGTGCTAAAATTATTTAAATTATTAACTCAAGATTAACTATTTAATAACTAGCAGTATTTTATTTTTAAAAGAGCTTAGCCTACTACTATGCTAGCCTAAAGCTATATTTCCTTACTATAAGTCTACCTCTAGGCAGACGCTCTCAAACCCACTAAGCTAAAGTGAGGTTAAATCAGATTAAGTATATGATTTCTTAATTAATATTAAGTTATATAATATTAATAGATTAGAACTAATTTACTAATATATATTATGTATTATAGATAGAAGAATATAGATTATGAATTAGAATTTAGAATTAGAATTACTTATATTATAGATTATGAATTAGAATATTATTATTTATAATATATTATAGATTAAGATTAAAGAAGATTAGAATTATTTTAGTACTACAGCTAGTAGCTTGAAGCTTTGCTTAGTACAGCTCGTCACAGTCAATTTTTCTTGAAAAGAATTAGAAATAAAATAAAATGTCACAGCAAAACAGTTAGCTTCACTGCTTGCTGCACTCACTAGCCCAACAAGTTCACTTCACTGATGGACTGAGGTGAGCAAAACACTAAGGGTACTTTTAATAAAATTGAAATAAAATGTAAAATAAATGAGAAAATCTTTGCAAAACAGTTAACGTCACTGCTTGCTGATTAAAAAAAAACACAGCACTTATGCGGCTGCACTCACTAGCCCAACAAGTTCACTTCACTGATGGACTGAGGTGAGCAAAACAAATGAAATAAAATGAAAGATTAATTAAGAAAAATTGACTTGGTCTCTTACTGTTGCTAAAACAAAGCACAAACTATAGAGCTGCAGCACCAGTACTAATAAGATTAGCTGAACTATACGCTAGTAGTAATTAATTAATATTATTACTTTTATTTATAGCTAATTTAATTAACTATTAAGATAAGAAAGAATTAGAGAATTATTGATATTACTGATTTTAGATTAGACACTAGTAGATGTCTTGAATGTCTACAGTACACTCTACACTAGTATACTATTACTAACTATAACTGACAAATATATATATAATTTTATAATGAATTCAATTATTAATTATATTAATTAATATTACTGATTTTAAATTAGACACTAGTAGATGAATGTCTACAGTACACTCTACACTAGTATACTATAGTATATATATATATATGACTGACAAATATATATATATATATAATATTATAATGAACTATTAAATTATAGATTCTATTAAATTGTAATTTATAAATTCTATTTAATTTATTTAAGCAGGACAGGCAATAGGCACTAGTGCCAGCCCAGGGCAAGGGCACCCCAGTGCCACTGAGGCACTGGGTGCACTGTCAACTCAACAGCACTTACACTAAAGTTGATGACAAATTAAATTAAAAAAAATTAAATTAATCAAATTATTATTATTAAATATATTAATTAAGTAGCACTGAAGTGAGGATGAAGTACACAGTGAGAAATGGCAGGCTAAGGCTTACCAGTCTCACACAGAACAGAACAATCTCTCTCTGTAACGCTCGGATGCAGCACAGCAGTGTTGCCAAAGCAGTCACAGCGAAAAATGAATGGATTTCTCAGGCAAGCTCTGGTCTTATAAAGGCGCCTTCAGAATTAAAAAAACAGCAGCACAGGCATTGGACGAGACCCTTAGCGTGACGTCACAAGAGTGAGCTGATTGGACAGACGAGGATCAGCTCACTCCTGTTTGAAATTTTGGCGGTTGCGCGGCAAAAACGAAGACGATCACGAAGAATCTTCGTGCTAGTCCGACCGACTACCTCCGCTATCTTATGCTCTCTTAGCTTGGGACAACACACTTTCCCCGGTTTCCCAGTCGCTAGCCGAGACTCAGTGTAGGGTATAACATTAAGAACGCTTTATTGTACACAGGCACAGGTATATTTATCCATATAATCACATCAACACCCAGAATGAGACGTCTGAGTAACATAACCGCCCCTTTTAGCTGGGGGATTCAGGTCTCCCAGGAACAACAGGGGAGATAACGGGATTAGCCTCTGATATCTTCCACCGATAGTCGGGCTGGAGCCCTGACTGGGCACCCTATGGAGATAATCCTGTCTGGTACACATAGTGGGGCAGGAGGCTATTCTAGCCGCCCAGCAGTTCCAAAAGTAAAACCTGTATGTCCTGCTACTGGGCCTGGTGGTGTGGGTGGCAGAGGGCAGCTTCTGGGTCGTGGCAATAGGAAAAAGGGGTATAACATAGAAACTGGGTTCCAGGGGAACGGGTGGTTGGGCTGTATAAGATCCACAGCGGTGTGTCTAAAGGGACGAGTCCGTCACAATGCTCCCCCTTGTGGAGCACCTCGACCTACCCAGCGCGACCCGAATCGGGTCCGCTTGGGATGGTTCGAAGCCCTGGTACCCATCGCCTCTCAAACACAATCACCCCGTTAGCTCTGTTTGTCTGGACATCCCATCCGCATTCCCGTTGAGCCTCCCTGGACAGTATGAATGGTGAAGTTGAAGGGCTGTAGGGCTAGGCTCCACCGTAATAACCTGCCATTGTCCCCGGCTACCCTGTTCAGCCATACTAAGGGGTTATGTTGAAACTTGCGGAGAGCCCAAACCAAAGCCAGGCCTTCTTTTTCAATGGCTGAGTAGCTCACCTCCCGGGGAAGTAGTTTGCGGCTGATGTATGCCACTGGGTGTTCGTCGCCATCCTCTCAGACCTGGTTTAGTACTGCTCCCAACCCGAACGTAGAAGCGTCTGTATGGACGACAAAGCGTTTGGATGCGTCTGGTGCAGCTAGTACAGGAGCTTGCACTAAAGCCTGCTTGAGTTGTCTGAACGCCGCCTCACACTCCGGAGACCACAGGACTTGTCGAGGCAAACTCTTTTTGGTCAGGTCAGTCAAGGGTTTCGCAATAGTGCTCTAGTTGGGGACAAATTTACGATAATAACCCGCAGTCCCTAGGAACGCTAGGACTTGTGTTTTAGTACGGGGTACTGGCCAGTTGGCAACTGCCTTTATTTTAGCGGGCTCCGGTCTCTGTCTCCCACACCCCACCTGGTGTCCTAGATATTGGACTTCAGACAGACCAATGTGGCACTTGTCTGGCTTAATTGTCAGCCCTGCATCGCGGATTCTGTCTAGCACTGTCCGTAGATGCTGGAGATGTTCCCCCCAGGTGGCACTATGGATGGCTATGTCATCTAGATAGGCGCAGGCATACTCCTGCAACCCATCCAGCAGGTAGTCTATCATCCGCTGGAAGGTAGCCGGTGCACTTTGAACTGATACAAGCCGTATGGGGTGATGAATGCAGACTTCGGCCTAGCCTCCGCGTCCAGAGGTATCTGCCAATAGCCCTTACATAAGTCGATAGTGGTGAGGAACCTTCCCCCTGCGATCCGGTCTAATAATTCGTCTACCCGGGGCATCGGGTACGCATCAGTCACGGTGTGGTCATTCAGTCGTCTATAGTCAACACAGAATCTGGTGGTGCCATCCTTCTTAGGGACAAGAACGACTGGGGAAGCCCAGGGGCTGACGGAGGGTTCGATGACCCCGAGATCTAGCATCTCCCTGATTTCCTGAAGCATGCTTCCTCGGACAGCATCAGGGACGTGATAAGCAGGTTCCCTTAAGGGGGTCTGTGGTCTCCACTTTATGAACCGCAAGGGAGGTGTAGCCAGGTATAGATGAGAACATTGCTCGTCGTTCCTCTTAAATTTGGGTGACCTGGTCCCTTTCTGAGCGGGCCAGCCCTTCTCCTAGCTTAACACTCTCTATACTTTTCTGGGTTTCAATATCACCTGGTAAGCCGGGCAGGGGCAGACCCTCCCATTCCCCTAGAGCGGGGCTGCATATGGCGACCACCGCCTCCTCCCGTTCCAAGTACGGCTTCAGCATGTTCACATGGAAGGTCCGCTGGACCCGCTCATCTGAACATCTGGCCACAATATAGGTGGAGTCATTGCGTTATCTTGTAAGGACCCTGCCAGGCTGCCTGCAGTTTGTTTTGCTTGACTGGACGGAGAGCCAATACTTTTTGCCCTATCTGGAAGGTGCGATCCCTAGCCGTCCGGTCATACCACCTCTTCTGTCTGCCCTGAGCTCTCTGGAGATTGTCCCCAATACATAGGTAACTACGGACGGGTCGTCCGTTGGTACCGTGCCTTCCCAGTGTTCCCGCAGGAGATCTAAGGGATTCCAAAGGAACATCCAAAAGATGTTATTATTTTATTATTCAAGCCTACTCGATGTTTAAAGAGATTCCAAAACTCTATAGCACTTTTTAAAGAGATAGGTAAAGTATTTATAATTGATTTTTGTACAGTCTTGGTGTTTCCATAATAGGCATTCTAAATTAGTCATTGTGACAGGGCCAGGCTAGCCGGCTCATATGTCATATAATGTTTTATGTTGTGTGTATTGTGTAACCGGCCCAGAGACTGATGTGGATTCAGCCCCAGCCTTCAAAGAGACGATCCTATAATCTGGCTGGGGCTCTTAATCAGCAACACAGCCCTGTCTGCCCAGACGGCACCCGCACTACAGGGGGGATAACACAGGTGGGGGAAACCCATTGTATCCCTTAATCCCCTCACCTGATACATCCCCTGTATACCGATATGGGAGTTGTGATGGGATGTGGCTGATGGGATTGGGGGCTGGGGTTTGTGTTCATTGAATTAAGGATATATAAGTTTGGTTTGTTGTGCAATAAACAGTTCTTCTTCTTGGTTTACTGCGCATGGTGGTCTGGCTGATCCGTGGATAGCTGAGTGCTATCCGTATGAGGGACTGACTGGCGATTCCTCAGCCCTCAAACAGGGGTACCCAGCCTTGGGTACGGTGACCCTGTAACAGTCATTCCTGTCAGTTCTTGTTCCACTAGGAACCAATCATCTTTATGGCTGTTTTTATATTGTAGCTTCATTATATGTGTTAGTATACTAGCCTTGATGTATCTTTCTAGGCATGGTACATTTAATCCTCCTTTGATTTTACTAGCATATAGAATTTTTTTGGATATTCTAGGTTTTTTGTCTACCCATATGAATTTTTCAATGTTTTTTTGAAACATTTGAATCCACAGGGAAGGAAGTTTAAAAGGGATCATTCGCAATAAATAAAACCATTTTGGAATTATATATGATCTTACCACATTCATCCTACCCATCCATGATATAAACAACCCTTTCCATTCTGCTATTTGTCGTATTAATTGATCACGGAGTTTCCCATAATTAATATCTATAATTTGCGTTATCTTAAGTGGAATACCAATTCCTAGATATTCAAATTTTTTGGTCTCCCATATGAAATCATATTCTCTCTCTAGTCTTACTTTTAACTGTTCCGCCAAGTTCACTATAACTGCTTGGGTCTTTTTTGTATTTAGTTTGTAATTGGAAAACTTACTAAAATTTATGATTTCTTGCATCAGCTTACCTAACGTATTTACAGGGTCGTACATAGATATTAATATGTCATTTGCGTATAAACTTATCTTGTTTTCAACATTTCCAATAACCAAGCCTCTAATTTCTTTATTATCTCTGATCCTGGACGCGAAAGGTTCAACAGTAAGGATATATAAAAGGGGTGATAAATGACAGCCCTGCCTGGTGCCATTGTATATTTTGATCCAATTAGAACTTGTCCTATCACCTTGGCAATCGGATTGGAATACAATGACATTACTGAATCGATAAACCCCCTCTTGAAGCCGTATGCATACAATGTTTCTTCAAGGAACAACCAATTAACCCTATCAAAAGCCTTCTCGGCGTCCAGGGCCAGAAACAGTGATGGCATTTTATAAGAAGAGACAAATTCTACCAAATCAATAATTTTTCATATGTTGTCATTAGATTCCCTTCACAAATCCAGTTTGATTACGATGTATTATCTAGGCACATATCATCTTTAGTCTCTCAGCCAATATTGCTGAATATATTTTTGTATCAATATTGATGAGAGAGATAGGTCTATAATTTGATATATTCGTCTCATCTTTCCCTGTTTTAAGAATGGGAATGATAGTTGCTTCTAACATCCCATTTGGAAATATCTTCATTATCCGAATATCATTAAATATATTAGTCAGATGGGGTGATAGTTGTTTTACTATTTTTTTATAAAACTGTGTACCCCTCCGGGCCTGGGGCTTTATGTGTTTTTAATGCTTTTATTGCCCTACAAACTTAATTCTCTGAAAAGGGAATATCCATTTGTTCTGCTAAATCCTCAAAGATTTTTGGTAGCTTTGAATCTAGTAAGTATTTTCTAATTTGCTCCCTGTCTTGGTTTTGAGCTGGCATATTATTTAAATTAGAATAAAATTCACCGCAAGCTCGTCCTATATCTTCAGGGCTAAATACCGTATTTGCTCGATTATAAGACGACCCTGATTATAAGACGACCCCCCAAAATCAAAATATTAACTTAGGAAAAAAACAAAAAGCCTGAATATAAGACTACCCTATAGGA
>VKOC01020557.1:0-18166 GCA_009364415.1 Spea multiplicata
TAAAAAATAAAAAAAACCTAAAAAAAGTAAAAAAAACCTAAAAAAAAAGAAAAAAAAATGTAACCCCCCCCCAAAAACAATTGCCACTATGCAAGATCACTGTTTATGCAGTGATCAATGGCAATGAAGGGGTTAATATTATATGGGTGGCTCTTATAAGAGCCTTTGGATAAATATATATATATTTATTAGGGAATACCTGAAATACACACTGATCTGTCTCTCTCCCTCACTAGAAGCAAGTGAAGGAGGGGGGCAGATCCAATACTGATCAAAGGCAATGTTTAGAAAACATTGCCTTTGATTTAGCAAATCATGATCACTCTTATTAGTGATCTGACCACTAGGGGTGTTATTCACTGGATGTCCATGACATCCAGCAACACCCCCCCCCGATGATGTCATCAGGCTCCGCCCCCCGGCTTGATGGGCGCCGCCATCTTGAAACACCGCGTGTGTTTCGAAGACACCGGCACCGGGAAGGTAAGTTGAGCATTTAGGAAGCGATCGCGAGTCGCTTCCTTTGCTAAACAGGTGTTGCAAAGATGCCTCGATACTGAGGCATCTTAGCAACACCAGCTAAGCAAAGGAAGCGACTCGCGATCGCTTCCTAAACCCGTTTTTCGGCGGCGGGCGCCGCCATGTTTGAAAGACGTGCAGTCTTTCAAACATTTTTTTTTTTTGCTCCTAGGAGCGATCGGGGGGGGCCGTGAATGTTTTTTTTGGTGTTGCTCAATGCCTCGATGTCGAGGCATTAGAGCAACACCGTTTTAGTGAAAAAATCGATCACGGATCGATTTTTTCACCCGTTTAATGACGTGCCGGTCCTGGCACGTCAATTGTCATAATCGTCACGATTTTGAGTGACGTGCCCGGACCGGCAATTGTCATCAAGGGGTTAAAGGTATCCTTAATAAGGGTTACGTTTAACCCTTATTAACTCTCCCTTTTGAATATTTGTCAATATTTGGCGCAACACTTTATTATCTTATGATTATTAGTGGTATTTTGGGGTTATACTCTCTGTGTTTGCAGCATTATTTATAATATCTATATAACATTATTGCACAATATTATATGTTATTTAGCACCTGATCATTATTATTATCATTAACTGTGCCAGCCTACCCTAGAAAGCTTTAGGGCTTTCCATTTAAAGGGGGCATGTCAACCCAGCAGTGAAGGTGACACGACTGCTTGGTCAATGTATCACTGTCGGAAGTGCTTTCTCCATGATTAAGGGGGGAACCCTTAAGGTAGCTGCTAGAGGCTCTGGCTCCCCCCAATTACCTCCTCTTGCATCACCTTCAGCCGGACTGCAGTTCCCTCCCTTTACCAGTTTTGTGTGTCATTGTTGAAGGCTGAGCTGTCCAAGGAAGTTGAATAAACATTCCACTTCACCTTTGACGTATGCAGTGCCACTAGTGCACATCATGGTGTTCTTTCTCCGAATGCACCCAAATATTGGTGGACAGGACCACTGTAGGCAAGGGCACATGGTTCGATAGGAGTGGTGTTCCGCAGAAGGGCAGCAGCGTTATAGATCCTTCCTACTCCATGCTGATTCCCCGTCCTGTTCCCCGTCTGGGTACTCCCGCCAAACGTTGCTTCCTCCTGCAGCGATTAACGCCTTCAGTGCACCAGTGTCGTAGAGAGAAGGGGAGACACTGCTGCATTGGAGCTGTTATTTCAACTGTGCAGTTCAGTCTGACGGCAGTGGGGCTTGTCAGTACTGGATATCCGTGGCACCAACCCCTCACACGGATTGAGGCGGTTTAAGGTAAGATTAATTTATCTTAACCTTCTAAAAAGATAAAGGCTCCTTTTAAGTCCAAATATATTTCCTGCACGGAGTGTGCCACCCCCTTGCCGGACAGCTGCAAAAAGGAGTTATGTAATCCTTGCTCATCTTAACTTTTTTCTAAAGGAAAACAGGACATACAGTTTTTGGGCGTTGGCTTCTAGACAAACCTTTTAACCATTCAAGACTACTTCCGTTTATGCTTTGGAGCCCAAGTTTTATAGTCCCATTCACGTTGGTTCCTGAGTCTTTTGTCCTTGGGGGAGATTGCCAGGGAGTTAGCCTTTGCGTCTTGGTATCTAAGAAAGCTTGGGCCTGGTTAATTTCCACCTGGGAATACCCGGTGTTAAAAATCTAATTCAGAAGATGAAGCTCCCCTTCCTCCACAAGCTCTTTGTAAATTTTGTAATAAAGAGGTAGTCCGTGAGACGCATCCAAAGGATTTTGCATGTTGCCTAAGCTACAGGATCAGATGCATAGGGAATAGTCTATCTGGGCAAGAGAGACTTTTTTCTGAACATTTCAGGGGGTTAGCTTTAAGGTGAAGAGAAATGAGAACAAAGGTAAATGTTCAGATTGCTCAGCTTTCAAAGAGAACATCCATCCCTATTGGAGTTGTGTCTGGTCTTAAAGCCCGATGGATAAGAGGGCAAAGACATCCTGTAGGCCTATGTTCCAATCTTCAGGATTCCAGAACAAGTAGTATTGTCTAGCGCTTCAGCGGCTAGAGCTCTAGGCATCTGGTAACAGGCATTAGAGCCTACGGCCATACCTCCCTATATGCACCTGATCAGGTCTGATCTCAGAAGCCAAGCGGGTGTCACGTCCTACCCAGGCTGCGAAGCTTCATATCTCATTCTTGCTTTAGTTTCTCTCTTTTGCTTCGATCCATTCCTGGATTTCCTTTTGCTTTGTTCTGATCTTCCATTCCTTGCTTCTGCTTCAGCTCTTTGCTTCAGCTCTGTTTCCTTTATAAGGTGTGCCCCACCCATGTGTTCTGTTTGTCTCAGTCTTCAGTCTAAAGGTATGTCTCAGTGCTATGTGTTTGGTTTACATGTTTGGTTTGTTTTGTACCACTGTCAGTAGGGATTAGCGTTAGGACCCACCGTCATTGGAGTACTTTGGCGTAGTGGTGGGCTAAGCATACTATGGCCATATCATGTGACGGAATCTCCAATTGTTATCACATAGGTCTAGGCTAGTTCCTGTATTCATGTTTGTCTGTCTCTTATGTACCTTTGCCCTTCTTCCTTGTATCATCTGAGGATTCTGGTTCCTCTCTCCTCTCCCCATGTCCCAGTTAATATGTCCTATCCTTGCTTATAGGAGAAGCGTCCGAGGGTTCCGGCTCCTCACTCCTTCCCCTGTGTTCCTTGCCTTCTTCCCTGTCCTTTGTTGTGCCCTGTATCATGTATATCTTGTCTAGTAATGTTTATTCCTTGTCTGGTTCACTGTAGTGCCCTGTAACATGTATGTTTTGTCTGGTTATGTTTCGTGCCTGGTCTCCCTGTCCCTTGCTTGTTATGTTTCTGCTATACCCTTTGCTTAGCTTCCATACTCCCAGCCTGCAGCATCCTGCACGTGATTCCTGTGATATGTTTCATGCCTGGTCCAGGGTGCCTGCAGGATATCACTTTCTGGACTTCATCCGCTATATCATGGCGCTGGTGTTTGGCTGCACAACCCTAGGTGCTCAACACCTGGGTGAGTGTGGTCACCCTGCTACCAGGCCCTGTCTAACTCCATTACTGCACTGTGACTCCTGCACACAATCTTTGGGCGTGCTGGGTCCTTTCAGTCATCTGTTTGGACCCAGTCCGTGACAGCGGGGTTGGGCTTGGTTAGCACTTGGATAGGAGGCCTTCCTGATACAGAAGTATCTAGTCAATTTAGGAAATAGAGCCTTTCTAATTGCTTTTCATTGTATCTGCCAAAGAAATGCTTAATCTCAGCCCAAAATATGGGTCTGTCATCAGCGGCCAGGAGAGCTTTTTGGCTGCGATTGTATACGGCAAACTCAGCATCTAAGTCGGCCTTGTTTGATTTAATAAAGTGTAGACGATTTGCCTTTAAATGGCCAACACAAGCCACATTCCTTAAAAAAAGGAACTTTCACAGTCAAATCCTCATTGGTATCGTTTTGTTTCTCAAGCCAGTTAGTGGATGTGAAAGAGTTGCGAGGGAAGCTGCCCAGTTCAGCTATCTTAAACCTGCAGACATGGGCTATCTAAAACTTTGTCTCATGTTCCATCATTCTAAAGAATCAATCCCAAACATCAGGAGTTTTCAGAGTGTTTATTCCAGGCTGTTCCTGGTCACGAACCAGTTGGATCCTTCAGTCCAGTTTAAAGATGTTTAGACCTGTATTCTATACAAGCGTTTTAGAATGGAAACTATCCTCACAATCACCCAACTACTGAACAAGGAGATTATGGACCTGACAGATGCTTATGTACATGTTCCTATTGCTGTTGAATCCACCAAATTCATCAGGTTCGCTTTTAGGAACGGGGCGAGAGTTCTCCATTTCCAGTTTGGGTCTCTCAACTTTCAGAGTATTAGGTATCAGGGTCATCCCATACCTAGAGGACTGGCTCATCAAAGCCATTTCAGCTCCGGCCTTTATTCTCAAGAAGACGGCAGTGCTTCCCCATTGGCAGAGCTCATCAAGCACATGTCTAATGCAAGAGTGCGCTTCCCCAGCATAAGAAGACCAAATGGAACAGGAGGCGCCCATATAAAACACCAGGCCTTTTCAACATTTTTATAAGGCGCAGAATTTTTGTAGATAAGGCCAAGACAAATGTTTCAGTAACATCCTAAGAAACAGGAGCCTAGGCTAATTCTGATGGAATTGGTGGTCGGCTGCAATGGTTCATACAGACATGTTCTTGATCATAAACTGAAATGTTCAACCTTATTTCTTTCTAAGTATGCAGTGCTTGGGGCTGATAGTGGACTCCAGCACCTTACGGCTCTTTATTCCATGATCAAAGATCTGAAAAGTAAGAAGGGTTGTGTCAGCTTTGCAACGAAATCCTATCTAGTCCTTCAGAAAAGCTATGAGCATCTTGGGCATTCTGACGACTTGTATCCCTCAGTGAGCTGCTCCAAGACACATATAGGCCACTTCGATGGGACATCCTTAGGCATTTGTCCCAGAAAGAAACTTCAGTTTCCAAGCCCAATTGAACTGGTGGAAGAGGACAGATCTTCTCAGCAAGGGTCTTTGCTTTCATCAACGTCGGTGGATCACTCTGACCACAGATGCCTCAAAAATAGACTGGGGAGCGCATTTTGGTTACCTCTTTAGGTAACCAAAGTAGTCACTAACAATTTTCCCAGTCCTCAAATTATCTAGAACTGAAATAGTTTTTTTTTCTGGCCTAGTTCAATCCTTGGCTAAAAGGGAAAGCTGTAAGAATCCAATCCTATACTCTACCACAATATTATATATCAACAGACAGGGTGGCGTTCGGATTCCGAAACTTCAGGCCTTCTCAGAAGAAGTCATGGCATGGGCTCAACAAAACCAAGAAGATTTGTCATCCACGCGTTTCAGGGGAAGAGACAATTGTTGCAGACGACCTCAGGACCTAAACAAAAGAATCTTTTCTATCCTTTTTTTGGCCTTCTAGGAATCGATCTTGTGGCAACCAGAGACAACCGCTATCTTTTGGGTTTTAGCCTCTCTGTATTCATGGGTCAACACTCTGGTGCTGGACAGTATGTCAGTGATATGAAGATTCAGGATGGCTTACATATTTTCTCCAGTGGCGATGATCCCACGTGTCCTCCTCTAACGGACTAGGCCAGGGTCTTAACATCTATCCCGTATTGGCCAATACAGACTTAGTTCTCAGAGCTAAACAATATGACCTTAAGAGTTTGGGAGCTGCCATTTTCGGCCCATCTGGTGGAGAAGCAGAATTCCTTAAGATGGTCATTTTGACGGCCTTGCTTTGGTGTGATGGAAGCCTCCATCACTGGGGCCACTGGAGAAGCCTGACTGCCAGCCTCCTCCCTGTTGACTATGGGCCCTGGGTTTGTAAAGACTTCTGTGGCTACTCCCAGCAGTATCATCTCATCACTGGTTGAGGGGATTATCTCCAGCAGACAGCCAGGATCTGCCACCAGGGAGTGACCACCATTCTTTGATGTTTTATGTTGTATAAATCAGTCTCCCCCTATTGTATTGTTAATCCCGTTACTGCCCCTGTTGTCTCTGGGAGGCCCGTTAAGGGGGCGGTTTGTGTCCCAATATCTTGTTTTATGTAAATGTGTGTTTTGCTGGATATATCCAGCTCTGTGTGTCTAAAATAAATCAGTCTTCGTTTGGTTTTACCCTACACTGAGTCTCAGCGAGTGACTGGGGAACCAGGGAAAGTGTGGTGTCCCAGGCTAAGGGAGCACAAGACAGCAGAGGTAGTCGGTTGGACTAGCCACCTCCGTGACATTTGGATTATCCTTAGAGATAATGGACTCTCCCATGACATGGCTGATGTCCTCCTGATTCGGAGATTTCTGGCTTGGAGGAAATTCCTCTCTTGGTGATGCATGGTTTTTTATTTCTTCTAGTTCCGTCTTCGTGTTTTTTGCAAGACGGATTCTCAGCAGGTCTTTGTCTAAACCTCAAAAGGGATCAGGCATTTCCGGAAGACCCTATGGCACAGATGGGATGTCCGAAGAGCTCTAAGACATTTCTACAGATCGCACTGCTGCTTTCCGAAATACGGATCAATTTATTTAGTTATTTTGGTAGATCTTTGGGTCAAGCAGGCCATCTCAAGGTGGCTTACAGAGACCATTAGACTAGCTCACTCAAGCAGCCGGCAAGTCATCTCATTCCATATTTCGTCTCGCTCCACAAGAGCTATGTCTGGGTCCTGTGTTGAAAAGTCGACCTCATCCCCTGAAAAAATTCATCCTTCGATGCATTTGTCCAGCATTACTGACTTCTCCTCCTCTGTGGCGTTTTTCGGGCGCAGGATGCGCCAGTCAATGGCCTCTTAAGTATTCCCCTCCCATTGGTTATCTTGTCTTGCTATATCCCATCTGTACTGCCACTATATGCCAGGAAAAACAGGAATTTTATACTCACCATAAATTTTCCTTAATATAGTGGCAGTACATTTTGTCTACCATTAAATATATTTTGCAAGCATGTTTGTATTCTTGGTACTTACTGGCTGTGTTTGGTCTGGTGTGCTCTTATGGGTAAGGAGGAGAAGAAGTTAGGGAAAGGGGAGGGTTTTAACTCTTTGTATTTCAGATCCTTGTCCCTAAGGAAGAACAACACCCATCTGTACTGCCACTATATTAAGGAAAAAAGAATTTACGGTGAGTATAAAATTCCTGTTTTTATATGTATGTGTATAAATGTTTGGGCACATTCTTACCTGTAAGAGAGAGGCTTCTGATAGATTACCTATTTTTATTTGACATGTCCCCTTTAATTAAGAATCTGTTTATCTGGGCATCCGCACCTACCTCTCCCCATCGGGTCTACAACCCTTGGAGGCTCTGGTGGGTCCGGACCCACCAGAGCCTCCAAGGGTTGTAGACCCGATGGGGAGAGGTAGGTGCGGATGCCCAGATAAACAGATTCTTGCATGCTTCCGCTATGCCCAACTGGGCAACTTCTTTCGTTCCCTGTGCCGTAGACACCAGGTCCTTAGGGACCTCACCAAGTTTGAAGCGCTGTGCACCCTGCCAACGCCCCCACCTCATGGCGTCTCGATCCTCTATGGCCTCCTCCTCTCGGTTGTTTTTCCCTCTCCCCCCCCCCATGAGGGCAAATGAGAAACCTCCCTGCAACTCACCCTCACCGAGCACCAATGGGAGAAGATATGCGTGCTCACTCACCGTTGCTCCCTTAACAACAGGGACCAGGAGATGTCGTACAAGCTGATGGCCCTGTGGTATAGGCCCCCCGTCGACCACAGCCCGGTTCTGCCCTGATAGGAGGGACGAGTGCTGGCGGTGTGGCGCATCTCCCTGCTCTTTGCTTCACCTGTGGTGGTCTTGTCCCCGCATGGCTACCTACTGATCGACCACTCACTCCCATATTCGATCCCTCACCAACGGGGACATTCCCTTTTTGCCGGAATTCCTCCTCCTTCTCCACATGCCCTAGCCGATCTTGTGGTACAAGAACTCTGTGGTCCGCTACCTTCTGACAGCTGCGAAACCCCTTATCCCCTTGCATTGGGGTGATCCCCCCCCCCTACGATTCGGGAGTGGGTCCAGCGGGTGGAGCGGACTCGCGTTCTTGAAGAATTGATCTATTCTGTCACGGACAGGTCTGACAAGCATCATCGCATCTGGTTTCACTGGTTGCAACTACTCGCTAGTCCCCAAATTCGCCCGTTGCTTGACGGCGTGCCCTCATGAGCTTTGGTCTCTGAGTTGCCTCCATCCGCACCATGGTCATTTTGCCCCCTACAGGGCATCCATCAAAAGCCCCCACCCCCCCTTTTTTTTCTCTTTCTTTCCTCCCTTGCCGTTCCACCTTTCCCTTTTTCCCTTCCCTCCCTCGCCCTTGCTTCCCTCCTTCCCTCCATGTTCCGGGCTCTGCTCCCGCGGCTGGGCGCTGGAGTTGTCCACGCGCGCTATCGTGCTGCCTTCCCTCGAGGTTGCATTGCTTTCGTCCCGTTCCCTTGTCATCTGACCCTAACACATTCCCGCACCGTACACGTATGGCGAGCAGTCTCCGCGTCCATTGCACCCCACCTACCTGGTTGCGATGCTCGCCTCGGCGCACTTGTTTGCCTCCTGCGCTCTGGCGCCAATGCCTCTGCTCCCTCTGGCGCGTAGGCGCACCGCCTGGGCTTCCTCCCTATGAGTAACGAGTACCGGAGTGTGTACGCGCTCCCGTTTCTCATGCGCTATGTCTTTGCGGAGAGGGTGTATTTGTGACCATGTGTCCTATTGCTGTGGAGCTTCTGGTTCCTGCCGTGCTGTTTTTTTTTACCCGCTGTACTCCAATGTTATAACCATTTTGCTTTGTACTTTTTTTCCGTGCCCCTTCCCCAACCTCTTTCCATGAAACCTGAAAACCTCAATAAACATTGATTTACCCTAAGAATCTGTTTATCTATCTACCTTGTGTTTTTCATCTTTGCTTCCATTTTTTCTCAGTACGCTGCATCAATAGAACTACGTATATACTTTTATTCCAAGTTTTTATTTCTGTGATAAAGAGGAGATCGCTATATAGTTTGTTTCTAGCATAATATAAACATTGTATGAACTGCAAGGGCATTAGTAATAAAAAAGTGCAACACTTTAAGAACAGAATATTCCCTTCACACGACTGATGGCATGTTAATCTACCTGTGCATTATATTTCATTTCTAATTTTTTTTTGGGGGGGGGTATTGCACAATAGTTTTTTCTTTCTTCTGTTGCTACCTTTAGAACTTAAGCCATTGAAAAGAGCCTGAAATTTACAGGGCTGTTGTGAGTGCAATACTTACCACATTTTTAAACATATTTAGTTATACTGGCTATACTATTGTTTGTTTCCCCCCCTCTCCCATAACACGAGAGCTCCTAATTTTGTATTTATCAGCATCTGGAGAATATTGTTCTAGGGCTGCAGCTGTGAAATAGGGGAAGTATTTCATATATGTTGTTTTTACATATTGGAAGTTGAACTGGCATAATATGCATACAGTGGGGCAAAAAGGTATTTAATCAGCCACCAATTGTGCAAGTTCTCCCACTTAACAAGATGAGAGAGGCCTGTAATATTCACCATAGGTACACTTCAACTATGAGAGACAGAATGGGGGGAAAGAATACAGGAAATCACATTGTAGGATTTTTAAAGAATTTATTTGCAAATTATGGTGGAAAATAAGTATTTGGTCAATAACAAAAGTTCATATCAATACTTTGTTATATACTCTATGTTGCCAATGACGTTTTCTGTAAGTCTTCAAAAGGTTTTCACACACTGTTGCTGGTATTTTGGCCCATTCCTCCTCCGGGTCGCGGCAGCGGGGTCTTGACACTATCCGCTCCCTGCCCACTTTCATTTAAACAGAGGTGTTTCCCCCTGACAAATAAAGCACAAATACAAGAGTATAGAAAAATGGATGTTTATATTGAATTAGGTCACTGTTACAGGTTATAAAACATAACATACAGAAAACATTTTAATGATGATGATACAAAACAAAAGGGATACTCAAGCACAATCTTGGGAAACCTCTCTCAGCTTGCACGCTTCTTCCTGATGCCATCTTGCGCATCTTCATTCTGAGTCTCCTGACCCTGAACACTTCTGTTCACTGCGCTCT
Source organism: Spea multiplicata (assembly GCA_009364415.1). NCBI lineage: Eukaryota > Metazoa > Chordata > Amphibia > Anura > Pelobatidae > Spea > Spea multiplicata. The sequence goes on from VKOC01020557.1 coordinate 10,108, forward strand.
TTTCTTAAACTCTTCTGACTATTGCAGCCCCTAACTAGACATTCCCGAATTCCTATGCTGTTACTAAACCAGTTGCAAAAGCAAAAAAAGACTTCAATAACAACCAGTACTGATTCCAGCTATGTCAAATTGCAAAAAAGATATTAACCCCTTAAGGACAATGGGCCCTAAACCCATTGAAAACAATGCATTTTGAGCCCGTACATGTATGGGCATTGTCATTAAGGGGTTAAATATTCCCACAGACATTCAGGATTGGTGTAAAGCTATTAAATCGATTTATGAAAACTGCTTTAGTTAAGTAGAAATTGAAGATAAGCCAACACATATGAGGTGTATCGTTCCTACTAAGTTCACAAAAATGAATCCGGAGTCTTCCATATGCTGGTTATGCAACTAAGCAATAGGCAGTTATCTTCATGTCTGGTCGACTTGTTAAAAATAAAGGATATATGGGATAAAATTTTACATTAACGGATGACTACAGACATAGCAAAATGAGAAAACACTGGCCCGGAAGGGGTTAAAAAAAAAAAAAGCAAACCACAGTTTTTTTCCCAGTGATATCCATCAATTTCAGTGGCTGCAAAGGCTTCTCAACAAAGTATTAAAAATTTACATTTTATTTATGTTTGTGTTGATTTGCCCCTTTGAGCTCCTGACATAAGGGGATTTTATATGAAAATGGTTGTAATTCCTAAACATTTCATACAATGTTTTTGTTCAACCCCTTGAATTAAAGCTGAAAGTCTGCACTTCAATTGCATCTAAGTTGTTTAATTTGAAATCCATTGTAGTGGCATACATAGCCAAAATTATGAAAATTGTGTCAGTGTCCAAATATTTCTGGACCAAACTGTAAATAATAAAATATAATAAATTAATATAAATACGTAATTAAAACGTAAACATACCTGGACGACCCAAGTGCAGCCATTGTTTTTTTCCGCACAAGTAGGGCTTTTCTTGTGGATCACCACTTTATAAAGTCTGAGGGCCTCTGGCTTGATTGCCTCTCTCTCTGTTCTCAGACAACTAATGCCTGTAACGACCACCCTTTAAGCACCTGAGTGCAGGTAAATTAGCTCCACCTGCCGACCTCCCAGTAATTAACCCCCTCATGCTGGGAATAATGAGCGTTCTAACCTGCTACTGATGTACACAGACTCAGTTACCTTGCCACAATATCCACTCTCTTACCGAATGCTCAACTCACTAGCAGAGCCGGCCTTAGGTGTTCTGGCGCCCTGTGCGAACTACTCCTCTGGCGCCCCTCTCACTACCCCCCCTCTGCCCCTTCAAACTACCCCCCCTCTGCCCTTCAAACTACCCCTCCCTCTGCCCCTTCAAACTATCCCCCCCTCCCTACTTCTCCTTACCTAACTTACCTTGAGGAGTCCTGCCGGCATTTTATGTTGAGCGCCGGAATAGTCCGGCGCTCAACATGAGATGCCGGCACCGTGACCCCGTCACGGAGAGTGAGGGGCGTCGAGCGGTTGCTGAGAACTTCACGAGCAAAACATTGGATTTTTGTTTGTTAGTTTTAACTTTATTTAACATCCTCCATGTTAAATAAAGTTAAAAAAAAACTTTATTTAACATGGAGGATGTTAAATAAAGTAAAAAAAACAACAACAAAAAAAACGATGTTATCATTTAGGTGCAGAGGGGTCGGCATTGGCGGAGTACCCGGACCCTGCGGCGGCGCCCCTGGAGTGTGCCGCACACCCCAAAGGCCGGCCCTGCTCACTAGACCACTCTCCAATTTTGAAAACCTCTGCATCTCACCTCGCGAACCCTCCCACCTCCTCTCTCAAATTTACACCCTCTTGATTGACGAATACGAATACTGCAAGCCTGTGAGAAAGAGATCTTTCTCTCCCTGCCCCGCTCTCTGATTCTGAATGGGATAAAATCTTGTTGCTCACTCATAAGGGCTCCATTTCTAGCAAGATACAAGAGTATTCCTTTAAATTGCTCTCACGCTGGTATAAGGTCCCACAAGACCTACACCACTACATACCACTTGTCTCCCCCTTATGCTGGAGGTGTGGCGTTGACATTGGCTCCTACTTACATCTTTGGTGGGACTGCGGCCGTTTTGGGACACAGTGGGCACGGTGGTCGAAGGAATAGCAGACCCCGATTTCGTGCCCTCTCCTGCGGCATTCCTCTTTCATCACACCCGTTCCTCCTATGGCTCTTACAAGCGGTCTTTAGCCTTTCACCTTATCCAGGCTTATCAAGTCGATTATCCCCCGATTCTGGAAAACCTCGGGCCCACCACCCGTTGGTGCCTGGATATCTAGGGTGAATACAATCTCCCATATGGAGGATTTAGTCGCCGCGTCTAAGGGGGAGGAATACAGGAACACCCTTAGGTGGCTCCCTTGGTCGACTTTTATTTCCTCATCACGTATTAGGTTGAAAAGGATGCTCTATGGTTTGCCAGGAACCGCCTGGTGCTGAGGAGGGAGCAGGTCACAGTCCGTGACTGCCGCAGGGTTATCCACAGCCTGCTGAGAGACTACTCTCTCAAGGACAGTCTAGAGGTTGAAGACTTTCCCCCCATTTCCCCAGGTTATGTTCCACTAATGTGCTAACCATATGTGCCATATCTGGAAATGTAATTGTACACTGCTTCTACTGAGCTTTCCGTAAACTGAAGTCGTACTGTAACGTGTATTGCCCTGCGCTGCGTCGCAGTACTGCTTATCGACTATCTGTACCAATGTTACTGATCTATGTACTGCTGCTAAAACAGGTTGATGTGTGTTTTATCATAAGCAGTTTTGTATAATAAACTTAAATATAAAAAAATCCCCCTTAGGGACTGCCCTTCCTTCCACATATTGCCACCGCCGCTTGCTGGGCTACCTTTATCTATCTATGCTATCTATTGAAACTTAGCTATATTTTGCGTACTTATCATGGGTTGACACGTCTCCGACAGGCCTGCCATGCAGTGTATTTCTTCGTTGTATTATGTTTTCGTTATTGTTTCTTCGTTTTGCATTATTGCTTTAGGCTTTCCTTAAAAAAAACCATAGAGCTTGTGGGCCTAGCAGCACTACTACTGCCTGTTTTGGTGCCCTTCCTTTAATTGTTGATCATTCAAGAAATGCTTCCCCAAACGATAAGCAAGAGCTTGGCCTACTTGGCTATGTACAACTGCACGGTGCTGTTGTGTGCAATCTGCCAAAGTTTTCAAGTTATTTAAATCATTGACTATATTAACTAGCAATATTTTATTGTTAATTTAAATTTTCACGGGCCAAAGAGCCTAGCCTACTACTATGCTAAAGCTTTATTTCCTTACTATTCTAAGTCTAACTCTAGGCAGACGCTCTAAAGCGAGGTTAAATCAGATTCAGTATATGATTTATTATAGTAATTTAGTAAATAGAATTACTTATATTATGGATTACAGAATATAGATTATGCATTAGAATTATTTATATTATAGATTATGAATTAGAATTTATTATATTATGTTTTATAATATATTATTAGGGCTGAACAACTATCAATAAAATCGATAATAATCGATAACGAAAATCGTTGTCAACGATTTTCATTATCGATTAGTCGAATCAATCTTTATCGATTTATAAAAAGAGGTTTTTGTCAGAGCAAATGCTCTGAAAAACTCCTCTCTTGATATATCCGACCTCAAACAGAGATCGGATTATAACACTAGAATCCAGATCCCCGCAACGCTGCAGGGTACTTGGATTCCCCTCACCTAAGGGCTGCAGCTGTGTTTCCATACACAAAAGGAAAGTCATTACGACTAATTATTTCTCTCATTCACCTCCTCACTCTCTTGCCTAAGCGCTGCAGTTGTGTTTCCATACACAAAAGGAAAGTCATTATGACTAATTATTTCTCTCATTCACCTCCTCACTCTTTATACTGGTTATCCCACCTTTTGCACATACTACTGTTCCCCTCACTGTCAGCCATCTTCACTTCAGCTGGGGCTTCTACATCATGTGATGCTGCCACTGCATCGTAGGAGCGGAAGTGGAGCGGAGAGGGCAAGTTGTCTGTGCGCAGTGCACGGGCAATGCGCACACACAACTTGCCCTCTCCACTCCACCTCCACTCCTACGATGCAGTGGCAGCATTGTGCAGACCCCCAATGGCTGACAGAGAATTGAGGTCTCCTGCAGAGGATCATCCTCTCTGTCAGCTGGTGGGGGTTTGCACGATGCGCACAGACAGCCCGTAGGCTGTCTGTGCGCACCGTGCAGACCCTTCACTTACTGCCCTTCACTTACGCTGAGGCTTCTATGAAGCTGCAGTGAAAGTGAATGTCAGCAACAGAGGTTCGCAAAACACCAGGGAGCCGGGAGAGAGAGGCAGAGTGGTGTACGGGAGGGGGAGGAGGCAGAGCCACCCTCCCATACACCACTCTGGCTCCTCCCCCTCCCATACACCACTCTACCCGGCTCCCTGGTGAACCTCCGTTGCTGACAGGAGGCAGAGTGGGAGGGGGGAGGAGGTAAAGTGGTGTATGGGAGGGGGGGAGGCAGAGTGGTTGTGACAGAATGACCTGTCATACAGGGCCCCAAGAGATGGCTCCAGCCTGGCTGCCATCAGGCAGGAACTCTATTGTGTAAACTAATCCCATAACAGGATTGCTGCCAGGGGGAGATTCAGTAGCCAAAGGGGATTAAAGGTTGGGTTGTTTATCAATGTTAATTTATGTTAATGAAGTTCTGTTTCTATATGAGTCTATGTTTTACAACAATAAACTGTTCATTCCTGCTGTACTCAATTCAAGGTAGTTGTGTGTCTACTTATTGGGTACACATAGCAGCGTTCCAAGGTGCGCATGCTGGCTGTTGCTGGAAGTGATTCCGGGGACAAGAGGAGGGCAGCCTCAAGAGGACTTGGTGGCTGAGTTGGAGAAGTTGCTTCCACTAGAAATGACTGTGGATTGTGGATTGTGCCCTGTATTGGCACGCCGCATAGTGGTGTCCAGAGCTGAAGGATGACTACCTGCTTGCTGATCAAAAAAGAACCAAGCACTTATGCGGCTGCACTCACTAGCCCAACAAGTTCACTTCACTGATGGACTGAGGTAAGCAAAACAAATAAAATAAAATTAAATATTAATTAAGAAAAATTGACTTGGTCTCTTGCTGTTGCTAAAACAAAGCACAAACTAAAGAGCTGCAGCACCAGTACTAATAAGATTAGCTACACTATAAAGTTATTAAATTATTAACTAAGTGAGTTATTATTAATAATTTGATTATTAATTATTAATTAATAATAAAATGAATTATCAAATTCTAGATTGAGCTTAAAGGTAGTAGTGGACTGGTTAATCTTTATGTTGGATAAATTATTAACCCTTCTACCTGACAGACAGTCTCAAGCAAAATAAGATTAGTAATTTATAGCTAATTAATTCTTAAGCTAGCTAAAATGAATTATATAATATTACTATAATGATTTTAGATTAGACACTAGTAGTTGTCTTGTCTACACTAGTACACCACTATAGTATATGACTGAAAAATATATATAATAATATTAATGTATTAGATTATTATATATTCTATTAAATTATTATTTATAAAATTCTATTATTTATTTAATTTATCTAAGTGAAGACAGGGCAGGCAGTAGGCACCCCAGTGACAGTGAGGCACTGTGTGCACTGTCAACTCAACAGCAGTACACAGTTGATGACAGAGAGAAGCACTGAAAAAAAAAATTGGTGAGGCTTACCAGTCTCACACAGAACTATCTGTCTCTGTAACGATCGGATGCAGCACAGCAGTGTTGCCAAAGCACAGCGAAAAATGAATGGATCTCTCAGGCAAGCTCTGGTCTTATAAAGGTGGTTTCAGAATTCAAAAAACAGCGGCACAGGCATTGGACGAGACCCTAAGGCTAGGTTTCCACTTTATTTGCTAAAAACGCCCATAAAAACGCCAATTCAGCCAAACGCTGCAGCCAGATGTTAGCTGTTCTTCAATAGGAAATCGCACAATGCCATTTCCACTTGGCGTTTTTCTGTTTGGCGTTTTTTCAGTCCTCTTTGGCGTTTTTCTGCTTTTTTGGGCTCTGTAAAAAAAGGGTCCGCCGGGGTGTTTAAGTAGAACTCTACCAAGTAAATGACATCAGGAGAGGGCGAATACTTGCCATTTATCCTAATCCCTTTTAGCTGGGTGAAACATCTAACTTGTAAAGGCTGTGAAAAGTGCCTAAGGTCAAAAAAAGCAATTTCCACAGAAAGGCAAAAACGCCAGAAAAAACTCCATAAAAAAACGCCAAAACGCAGGAAAATGCAGTGGCAGTTTTCTTGGCGTTTTTCATCAAGAAAAAAACTCAGGACAAAAACCCAAGTGGAAACCTAGCCTCAGTGTGACGTCACAAGAGCGAGCTGATTGGACAGACGAGGATCAGCTCACTCTTGTTTGAAATGTTGGTGGTTGCGCCGCGAAAACGAAGACCCACGATTCTTCGTTGTTGTGCGTCTTCGCCTGTTTTACCTGCACTGTATTTTGTTCTACATTTCTTCCGAACGAACGAAAAAACTAACTCTTCGTGTTTGTTTTCATGTTCGTCCGAAGACGAATGCACAAGTCTAGTATCTACTGAAAATTGCGCCTATGGCAAGCACTGAAATATCTAAAACCCATTTATTAGCCCCTGCTGCCTATATATATATATATATAATATATATAAAATATTAGTCCCTGCTGCCGATATGTATAAATATTAGTCCCTGCTGCCGATAGCAGGTATAAGATCAACACACAAAACCAGATCAATTGAAATTGACTTGTGATCTCAGCACTGAAGGTACCGTATTTATCGGCGTATTACACGCTCCGGCGTATAACACGCACCCTCGCCGGAACCGGAAGTGCGGGAGACGCGGCTACAGAAAGTTATCGGCGTATAACACGCAGGTAGGGTTTAAACTTATTTTTTTAGATATAAAAGTGCGTGTTATACGCCGATAAATACGGTATATATCAAATAACCAGAATCAGACATACAAATCCTGTATACAATAATAATATATGAAACGTAGCATCGCAGGTATAGATCACATAAATACATGGAAACAGCAGGTATTAACCCCTTAATGACAATCCACGTACATGTACGGGGTTGCCGTGCAACGTGATAACGACAATGCCTGTACATGTACGTGGTAACGTTATTTGCCGTTTACCGTGACGTTTTCGCCGCGATCGGTGGCATCGCGGTTTTCCTGGAAGCCTCACAAGTGAGGCTATCCAGGCAAACAAAAAAAAAAAAAGTTTTGCAACCTTCCGATCTCCGCAATTCACACTGGAGTCAAGCTATCAGACACTTTCAAATCAGTGGTCATGCCATCAGACGCTTTTTCTTTAGATTAGCAAAAGGTGCATTAGACCTGCAAACGTGATAATAATCATATAATGTTACAATTCTGGGTGGATTTTACAGAGTTCTCACACAAATATATCTCCCTGCAAAATTAGATACGTTTATTAAACAAATTAAAGCTAAATATCCGCTCATATCCAGCAAATTACATTTTCTAGCATTTCTGCATATATTACAAAATTCCACCATTGGACCAATATATTTACGCTGCACATATCTCACATATACACCCCTATATAATATCTTACAATATGGTGCATTTTTACTGTGGAAATTTAAAGATATAGCACCCCAATTATCAGCGCAGTACTTGATAAATGTCATATTTCAACATTCTACATGGGGTTAAAAAAAAATCCCCCATTGGACCAATACAGTTACACTGCACATATCTCAAACATACACCCCTCTATTATTTCTGAGAATATGGTGCATTTTTACTGTGGAAATTTAAAGCTATAGTGCCCCAAATATCAGCCCAGTAGACAGCAACCGGCATTTTTCAACGTCCTACATGGGGTTAAAAAAAATTCCCCCATTGGACCAATACAGTTACACTGCAGATATCTCAAACAAGTGCCCCTCTATTATTTCTGAGGATATGGTGCATTTTTACTGTGGAAATTTAAAGCTATAGCGCCCAAATATTAGCCCAATA